>SDVV010000198.1:0-36667 GCA_016164225.1 Gammarus roeselii | reverse complement strand
GCGCGGTAAATTTTCCTGTTTGGTCAATATTTGCGATTAATCAGATTAGACGCTTCCTAATAAAACCTACTTCTTAGACATCACTTGGAATTTTCTAGCTTCATATGAGTTCGAATACGTAACTGGGTGCTGGTTGTCCGAAAAAAAGGTTCAAATTCAACTGAAATCGTTTGCTAAGCGTTAGCGTCGCTTTCTTTCATAGAATCGCGTGTGTTCCAACTACAAAAATGAACATTGCCTCCCTTATTCCCCCGACATGCCATTATAACCCGACATGCTGTTTCAGCATTTATTATCCCATGTCAAGTTCAGCTGTTTCAGGGCTAAGATGCAGCTGATCCAACCAATGAGACATCATCTTCCTCGCACCAATAGTCAACGTCTGCAGTCTGAACAGTAAATTGACTGTCAGTATTTGTCGCATCATAGGATGGATACGTGATTGTAAAAATAACAATTGTAATAGGCGTGTTTACTTAACAACTATTAACATCATATGACAGGTAAACGGAAAAAAATCAACGTGTCGCTATTGCATGAATAATAGGAGGGATATGATGAGCGCCATATGTCTCACTGAAGTATCATATCAGTGACATTTTGGTTGTTTAAACTAAAATTATGATATAAAATCGTCGAATTATTTCGCCGGAAACATTTGGGACTATCGTTCAAAAAATATTTTAACGTCGACGATACTGCAACTTAAACAAATCATCTATATTATACCTTTAAACTCAACTGCTCCAATGATTCGACAATATGCTATGGGACTCAGCTTTATCAAAAACTCACTTTTTCTAATCTGACTTCACCAGCAGTTGTTTCTCTCACCGTCTAAGCTGGATATCGTTCAGTTTCCTTACGACACGGCAGTTTGTCGGTGATCAGATCTCACTGCAAAGACGCGGCTCAACAAATGAGAAAAGAATGGCTATCGATAATAAGAAGAAAGTGCTTAACGAGGATATTTGGTCTTGTAAAATGGCTCGGATTTTCTTCCAAGTGTTGTTAGGAGGAGGAATAGCAGAGCAAAACATTCTTTCAGACATTCGACAAAAAATGATGTGGAAAAGATAGTTCAAATGGATAGTTGGCATTCTATCATCTTTTACTAATCTTTAATTACTCTTTTGTACATTTTGTATAGAAAAACAAATGATTTGATTTACAATGTTACGCTAAATGAAAATTATTTTGTCATCTAATGCGACTGGGCGTTATATCATCATTTATTTCACAATATTTACCCATCAAAACGTTCGTGGTACTGTCGCAAATTAATGAAAAAAAATTGAATTTAATTTTTTCATAAATTCCGAAATTGCATAACTAGTTATATTACAATTTTAGTCATTGACAGAAGTTTACATGTGGTTCATCAGCGTGCTTTAGATTGCGTAGGACTTCATCGATTTCAAATTTTCAGAGACGTCAAAGAATTAGCGAATAAATGGAAACGAAAACCATGAAACATAATCACGCTTAACTATTGGCAAACATTGAAACAATATTAACATGGATTTCGACATGAATTATGATTATCTTTTAGAAAATTGAATTTTCAATTAAAATTTATTTCCCAGTTTAAAAATGACATTTAGCGTCACGATATTTGATCAATTCTTGAAGCCATTATGAACGCAATTTAATGTCAATTTTGGTTTACGATGTGTTTTGTTTTATGGGTCCAGGTCTCGTTAAATGCTAATTGCTCAAAAAATTTTGCTCAAAAATTAAAAAATAATATATATTGTGGCGCTGCCCTGCCGGTAGCATACATCATACAGACCACAAGTATCATCGAAAGATACACCGCTGCACAAGATACAGACTGCGGTATCTTTGAAGATACATTTGCTCCGGATGCAGACACTAGGTAACCAACAGGCAGCTCGGCTCAGTAGAGACCGCTGAGATGACGGGACCATTGTTGCAACAACATCGTACGAGGACAGGCGCCTTACCAGCAAGACTTGCGATGTCAGCGCTGTTTCTGGCGAAAACAAGACAGGCTGGCTATGCAGCGTCGAGCCGTCGACGGGTCTCGTATCCTGAAGGTAATGCTCCTGATTAGTTCAGGCGTGACATGGTGGGCACGGTCGTGAGGCCGGCGTGAAACCGTTTCGTTGCGTCTGCACAGGTTAGCAACCCCTTAGCAGAAGGCCACCAGCGTCTTGACCGGCAGAGGTTTCTTTTTTTTCTTTCTTAAGAGGAACTGCGACGTTGGGGCCCGACCTAGCCCCAGGCAAGTGGTGCGCGATTACGTCACAATAACGGACCATAAAAGGCACTGGTGACCAGTGACTCGAGCTTTATACAGTAATCGGTCCCGATGTGAAGCACACACACTCGACGTCCTGTGGCCACGAAACGTCGTTAAGAGCCCTCCAAGCCTGTTTCTGAGCCTTCCGAGTAGTGAATTTACATTAAATTAAGCAGACTTTAATCAAGCAAATTAGAGAAATAGTCGACGAGTTACATCATTCGCATAAAAGTGTGACATATAAAAGTGAAAAGGAAGATTAAGCAAGAACGTTTGGTGGTCGGTTCGTCGAAAAGCGTCATAGGCATCGGCGAGCGTCACCGGTTTTCGACAAGCGTCATCGGGCCATCGGCGATCGTCCCCGGGTTTTCCCCTGGCTGATTTCTCCGCGCGCCTTGCCAGGCGCAAGGGAGTCTGTCCTACATCATCTTCAAGGACCCAGAGAGCAAGGGTCCCTCCATAACCCGGTGAGCGTGAGCGTGAGCGTTGCTACATCTACGAAGGCTGGCTCTCACTTTTGAAATACTCCATCGGTAGAAATCACTAGGAAGAGGCCGCTGATAGACGGCCGTAGCGATATGTTAAAATAGGACTATGTACATGACGACGCACGTGTGTGCCTAGATATGCTTAGCCTACATTCCTACTTAGTATATTAAATAGGTTCAAATACTCTGTAGCGTTTTCTTGTGTTTTGGCATACGTGCCCGTTCTATTATTATAATTGGCATACGTGCCGTTTTCTTGTGTTTTGGCATACGTGCCCGTTCTATTATTATAATCGGCATACGTGCCCGTTTTCTTGTGTCTATTGGCATACGTGCCGTTCTCTTGTGTTTTGGCATACGTGCCCGTTCTATTATTATAATCGGCATACGTGCCCGTTTTCTTGTGTTTATTGGCATACGTGCCGTTCTCTTGTGTTTTGGCATACGTGCCCGTTCTATTATTATAATTGGCATATGTGCCCGTTCTATTATTATAATTGGCGTACGTGCCGCTTTCTTGTGTTTTGGCATACGTGCCCGTTCTATTATTATCATCGGCATACGTGCCCGTTTTCTTGCGTCGATTGGCATACGTGCCGTTCTCTTGTGTTTTGGCATACGTGCCCGTTCTATTATTATAATCGGCATACGTGCCCGTTCTTTTGTGTTTTTGGCATACGTGCCCATTTCTAGGGTGCAGGTGTTATTTGGGTTCTGATCACTTGTAGCCATAGGTGTGATCTTATTTGTTCTACAATATAAGCGGTAGTTTGTTTTATACGCCGTGTACGCCATGATGCGTGTCAGTTATGCGAGTCGAGGAGGTTCATCTCCTTCGGAAATTCTTTTTGCTAAGAAATATATTAAGCTTTAACTTTACATAGTTTTTTTTTACTGTCCCTCCTCACACACACTCCTTTTGAGCTACGCTGCGTTGAGTGGAAATTCCTGGAATACTGATAGTTTATTTCACACATACAGTCAATCAGTCAATCCAACTCCAGAGTGAGTAAAAGGGTAAGTGTCAATTTTGTTAAACGCCTTAGACCTCACCTGGCTGACCGAACTCAATTGTACAAGGCCCTCGGTCGTAAATAAGTCCATAGACATACGAGGGGCCACAATATTTTGGTAGAATAGGAAGTTTTGCTACTTACTGTGGTGGTCAGACTAATTTACATAATTTCATATTTTTTTATGATTGAGATTTTTCCTGAATTTTTTGGTCTATCAGCTACCGTCCCTCCTTCATGAATAACAATATTATTTTGGAGTTTCACTTAGCAAGTTAGATAATGTCGGCTGATAACTTTGCCAATTACCAGAGAAAGAGGGAAGTTTTAATTTTATTCGATGCAACAATATGTAATTTTTCAGACCATTAACATTTGCTTTTCCAAAAACTTTCTGCACCGCCAACAATTGCCTATTAATCGCAGTGGTCCCTGAGTGAGAAGTTGCTGAATCGGCTCGGATGCTTCTACAGTATACAGACACTGATCGAAAAACGATAGAGGGAGACCGTGTTTGAAGTTTAGGGCTAAATCTACTTTGAGTAAGCTATTAAACGAGCCACAAAAATTTAGCTATTTGTTCATCATTAAGTCGTGACCATTCATGAAAGATCCACTCTCGCATGTTGTCAGGTCATTTTCGATGAATGTGAAACAGAATTTCATTCAATTCGTTTGATATTTCTCGTATATGAAGAAGCACTGACATGCTCAGTGCCCAGACTGAGGACGTCGTCTCCTAAATTATCTTGAAATGATATTACGTTGAGCCCTTTCATCCTAGCATCCAGCTCACTTAGCCGAAACCCGCATTTCCTCACCGGTTTCGTCCTTTGATGTACGGAGATAACGATTCCCCTCAGCACCCAGGGAAGACAAATTGATTTAGATTGTTCTTAAGTGCCTGGCAATTTTGGCTTCCAAATGAAAGGTTACTGAGCAAATGCATAATAAAAGCATCGAACTTCTGGGATATTGCATGATTGCCTTTAAAGATGTTATCGAAGGGATGTCCTTATGGACGAGGGAGGAGATGTTGATATGAAGTTGTTAGAAAATGTTGTGGCTGGTCTTATCAACGAACGAAGGATGTCTGAAATGTATTTGGAAAGGTATTCAATTGATTATGGAGGCATGTTGTTCTCAAAGGATGAAGGAGGAAGATGCAACCCATGCATTCCGTTTCTGATATGAAGTGATCTCGGTATGCGCGAGTCAATATACATGATGATTGTATGTATGTGTAGACATACAGCGGTTTTCCCTAGTTAGCAGGGTGGCTAAGTTAGGCAGACACAGGAGAGAGGCGCACAATCTCCCCGCCACAAGACCGCCGTGTCCCTGCCGAGGCTCGAACTCGCGACATGCAGCACCAGAGGCTGGCACTGCAGTCGGATACGCTAACCACTCGGCCACTGCAGCCTTATATTGTTCCAGTCGAAACAATATAAATGATACATAACTAAAATTGATATTTATTGATATATTCAGAGAGAAATTTTAGATTGAGCCTCAAATTGCAAAAACGTGAAATACAGATTCAAACATGAACAGTGAAATACCCACATCAACATGAAGCTCCCTAATTGTATATTATATTCCTGAGCACCCTTGGATTTTATGAATGAATCGTTGAGCACCCAGCAATGGGTATGACTAATTTTACCTCAGTAATCGCCCATAAACATTGCGTACCGAAGATAATCGCCGGTGATGACAAAAACAACTTTTAGTGAACTGAATTTAGTTTAATGAAGTATTTGATCATATAAGATACGTTTATTGATTGCTTGTTATAATAGTATAGACCGAATAAAGAAAACAGAAATAAAATACTTCTGTTAAGACGGAATAAACGAAAAAAAAAACATTTGATGATGATACTTTCATCAGGTCAATGGATAATAGTATTCATTTTATCAGGAAAATTCCAACCACCTCTCCTTGTTGAAATCTCCCTTTTATTTACTGACTGGACAAAATTCCCGGGAAACAATACCTAAATAGTTCTTCACAGTAAATTCAAGATAATTATGAATTGACCGTGAATTCGATCACGGTCATACGTCATTTGGGGAGACTGAAGTTTTCTGACTTATATAATATTATCATGAACTTGAAGATCTTATCAAATTGATGGGGGATCGACTCTTTATGACGCATCCATCTTTCGAAATGTTTTTTCTTTTGCAATGATAACTCATATTCATTCAGCGTCGCATCAAGTGTTTCATTCGAGCCCATTACTAGCCCGTCTATTTCAATAGGCCATATTCATTTCCACAAATCATCGACCCGCCTCAAAGTTCGGAGGGTCATAATCTCGGTAAAATGGCTCCATAACTGAGCATAGTCGTCCCATCGCCTCTATAACAGATCATACAATAAAGAAGTGCCGGACTGGACCATAAATAAGTAACGCTCTGTTCTAGTGTCCTCGGTACACCCATCAAAGTAACCAGCTGCTTACTGCACGGCTGAGAGATGATTTGGGACGTCTTTGCCAGGAGACTGCATTGGGGCTGTATTCACAAGCTGGTCATATCAGTTATTGTTCCGTTGTGTAATTTACACAAACATCAAATGTGATCAACGCAGCGTACTACATTTCGGGAGACAATATTTAAACAAATTACATTTTATAATTTGCAACTCATATAAATCAAAACTTTACCTGAATCATGACAAAAAAAATAAATTGAAAGATGTAACTGAATAATTAAAAACGAGAGCACACACTGACGTTATTGAAGTAGAACTGCCGAGGGCTAAGGCATATGGGGATCGCATGTTTGATTAGGAATATTTTTTTTTTTTAGTTATTTTAGTATATGAATTTTTGAATAAGTAGTCATTTGCATGCAATAAGCGATGTCTGTGGAACATTACAATTAATTTTTCAATTGATGTTGTCAAGAAGCTGACAAACTCCGCCGTTTTACCGTATATGGCATTCTTCTTAGATTTGAACTTGACCATACAAATATTTACTTGTCCCACAGGTAGACGACACACGGCACAGCTTGCAATATTTTCATATTGGAAAAACTTCGCGGAAACCTATACCATAGATTTATCCACGAGTTGGAGTTAAAAATTACAATTATCCATCAACAATGAAACTAAGATTAATTTTATTTTTCTTTGCTACTTCTGTCGCCCCTGCCTTATCCATCGCCTGATTGACGTGTTCGTGCTTTGGCGTCTAATTTGGCCACCTTTGTCCAGCTCGTCTACGCACCAGCAAAGGAGAAAAGCGTCTGATATTAACTCTCAGGAACTAGAAGCAGATGAACAGTTGTATTATTAGCACTCAAGAATGAGGAGCTCGTGAACAGTTGTATTATTAGCACTCAAGAACGAGGAGCTCGTGAACAGTTGTATTATTAGCACTCAAGAATGAGGAGCTCGTGAACAGTTGTATTATTAGCACTCAAGAATGAGGAGCTCGTGAACAGTTGTATTATTAGCACTCAAGAATGGGGAGCTCGTGAACAGTTGTATTATTAGCACTCAAGAACGAGGAGCTCGTGAACAGTTGTATTATTAACCCGCATGAACGAATTGCTTGTGAACAGTTTTACTATTAACCCTCGAGAATATACTTCTCGGTGAGGATTTCTACCTTATTGAAACGTTTCATTAGGCTATAAACTTTTTTTGTCAACTGTTGATTTTCTTAGCAACTGCTTGTGAGAATAAACCGGTCTCTTTGAGTGCAAAGTTATAGCCGAATCAAAATACCCATGCAGCTTACAGTTGAATTCGATCTATAAGGTAAACATTAAATACCGTATTTGAACATGTTTATTCAACTCACGAGCTGAACACATGTTTTTTTCTAATCAGTTTTGATTTATTTTTTCTAATCAGTTTTGACTTAAGCCAATATATCTCTAATTTAGTTAGCCAGCATGGTAGTTCTTTTGTAATCATATGGAAACAAAACTTTTCATTCCCTGTTCAATTATCAGCCTCATTTTGATCGCTCATTGATTTTTTTGCGCTCATGCGACCTGTCATGTTTACTGTGGAATCAGTTCCAAATTTGCGATTCGTGTGCCATTTTTTTGGTGAGGAAACGTTGATGATTTTTTATATGAAGACTCTCCTAGGGAAGAGTTGCTATCATTATCATTATATGTCTGTATTACATATCAAACTCAAAAGGCGTTTGTTAATTCACCCTGCTTTTTTATACTGCCACTTTCAATAATAATATCGGATACATTAGGGAATGAAATTTCTGAGAAATGACAGCGGATTGTTGCAATAGGGTTGCAGAAAGATAGCTCATCAATTAGCCGTGAGTTGATTTTAATTGCGATTAGAGTATTATTATGAACAAAGCAGGTCATATCAACTGTTGTTTAACATATCTCTGTGAGGTCGCATTGGATTGTAGAACTAAAAAATAAAATGACAATTAAAAATAATCTGTTCATCATACCTATGTTATAATAATATTAGAGTAATTTCTTTAGAATGTGTATTTCAATTATGTTTTCAAAGTATTGCTTTCGATAGCCGAAAAGTCGTCCGGCTGGCGAATGTTTAAGGTTTTATTTGATCAGTATCACCTACATAAACAGATGCATGGCACTTTTATGTTGTTTATTTCCTGGCTTTTGATCTGGTGAATATGTATAGTGAACTCAAACTCATATAAATAATACTAGTTCACACATTTGACCGCCAGATAACGATATTTACAATGCCTTGAATCATGAGAGTCGGTAACTGGGTGTCCGGGTTTTGAAGCTTTGAATTCACTGAAAATTGCTTCCTACACAATAGCGTCGATGACATCCAGAATCGACGAGTGTTCCGAATGCCAAGATGAACATTGTCTCCCTTATACCCTGACGTGCATTCATGCCCCGACGTGCTGCTTCAGCACTCTTTGTACTCTATCAAGTTTAGCTGTTCCTCGACTACCGAGCAATGCTGTACTTCTATGATGCAGCTGATCCAACCCGTGTGGCATCATTTTGATCGCATCAATATTCAACGTCTGCAGTCTGTTCACTATACTGCCTGCCATTACCTGTCACTTCGTACCATATATACGTGATTGTGACACAACGATCATATTCAGTATGTGTGGTTTGCATCTAGAAAACTGTATTGAATTGTGGATGGGAGAAGAACTATGGGTCGCTATTATACGAAGACTCGGGTAGCTAAGATCATCGCACCCTACGTCCCACTGAAATATATATACCAGTGACGTTTTTTTTTTTAATTATATTTGTACAAAATGTGGGCGAATTTTTTTAAGGTGAGGTATTTGTGATTGAACAAATAATCTATATTATACCTTTATACTCAACCAGCTCTACTTATTCGACAATCTGTTGTGTGACTCCGCTTTGCCAAGAACTCTCTTTTCATGATGCAACTTTAACTGGGGCTGCTTCTTTCGTTGTCTAAGCTGGATACCGTTCATCTTCCTTAAGACTCGGCAGTTTGTCGGTGATCAGATCTCACTGCAAAGACGCGGCTCAACCTCTGAGTAAAGGACGGCCACCGATAGTAAGAAGAAAGTGCTTACCGAGGACATTTGGCCTCGTAAAGCGGCAAGGATTTTCTTGCGAGTGTTGTTAGGAGAAGAAATCGCAGAGCAAAACATTCTTTTTGTCCTTTGACTAAAAAAAATGATGTGGAAAAGATAGTTCATTCGGACATATGGCCTTATTCCATCTTTTACTATATAGGAATTACTTATTTGTACATTTGTGTAGGAAACAAATAAGTTGATTTGTAATGTTACGATAAATTAAAATTATTTTGTCATCTAATGCGACTGGTCATTATGTGATCACTTATTATACAATATTTACCCACCAAAACGTTCATGGTACTGTGGTAAATTTATAAAAGAGTGATGATAACAAGATTGAAATGATTATTTTCATAAATTCTGAAATTGCATAAATATTATTCAACAATTTTAGTAATTGAAAGAAGTTTTCATGTGGTTCATCAGTCTGTTTTAGGTTGCGTAGGACTTCTTTCCAAAGTGTCGAAGTTGTCAAGCAATTGGCGAATAATTTAAAACAAAAACCATCATACAGAATCACGCTTAACATTAGCAAATATTAAATCTATATCAGTAGGGATTCAAACATACAACACGAAAGATCATTGAAAGATTTATGAAAAAAACGTATTTACAACGAAAAATTATTCCGTAATTTCATAATTAAATTTAGCGTCATGACATTTGATCAATAATACTTAAAGCAAGTATGAACGTAATTTTTCGGTCAGTGTTGGTTTCTGAGGATTTATTTGAGTTTAAATTAACATTTGGAGTTGCATTTGTCCAGGTCTCATTAATTGAGAGTTAGAAATAAACTATAAGTTATGGTCGAATAGTGTTTTTACAGGTATTTTGGTGGTGAGACTAATTTACCTGATTTTTATGATGGAGATCTTTCGTTCAATTTTTGACAATCAGCTACCGTTCTTTCCTTATGCATACAATTTAATTGTGACGTTCCAGTTGACCAGTTAAACAATATCGGATGAGAAATTTGTCAATTACCAGCGAAAGAGGGAACTTTTTATTTTATTCGAGGCAATAATATGTAATTTGTCAGACCAAAAACAATTGATTACGCTAAAAACTTTCTGTGCCGCCAACAATTTTCTAGTAATCGCAGTGGTTCCAGTGCGAGAAGTTACTGGATCGGATTTTATGCACTTCCACAGGCAATGATCGAACAACGATAGAGGGATCCCGTGTTGAAGTTAACTGCTGAATTTACCTTGTGTATAAGATTAAACGAGCAGCGACACTTGAAGAATTGGTTTACAATAAATCATGACCATTCTTGTCAGGTTATTTTTGATGAAGGTGAAGCAGCATTTTATTCAGTTTGCCTGATATTTCTCGTATGTAGAAAGTCACTGACATGCCCAAGGTCAAGACAGCGTTTCTTAACTTATCTTGAAAGGATATCACGTTGAATCCTTTTATCCTTCCATCAAACAAATCCATCTTGAAAGGATATCACGTTTAATCCTTTTATCCTCCCATCAAACAAATCCTTCCTGAACCCGTATTTCCTCATCGGTTTCCTTCTTTGAGATACGGAGATAACTTTTTCTCTCAGCCCTTAGGGGAGACGAAGTGGTTCAGTGTGTTCTTGACTGCCTGGCCATCCGGGCTTCCAAAATTGAAGATTGCCGAGAAAATGCACTGCAAAATCATCGAACTCTGAAGATGTTGCATGATTGCTTCCGATGATTTTATTGAAGGGAAGTCTTGATGGGAGAGGAGGAAGGATGTTGAAATGAAGCACCTGGAATATGCTGTGACAGGTTTGTTATGGAACAAAGGATGACTGGTACGAAGATGTTTGATAAAATATGTCATTTGATTATGAAAGCAGGCATATTGTTCGCAAATGATGGAGGAGAGAGATGCAAACCGTGCAGTCCCTTTCTGATAAGAAGAAGTTCTGGTAGGTTCTTGATTTAAATAAAATACAGATGAAATGAATATTGAAATATATATTTAGAGAAAGTTTCTCTCATAAACGTATGATTCTAACATGAACAATGCATCACCCACAACAACTTGGATCTCCTTAATTTAATACTCTAGTCCCGAACACCCTTTCATTCTCAGAAAGAATAATTGAAAACACTAGCAGAAACGCTATGCCTAAAATATCATATAGTTGAGGTCGTTAACATTCTTATCTCTGTCCTGGAATGAACACATCGTCGTTCCACCGGCGACGACGACCCAAATTACTGGCTCTTGAGTACAGCGCTGAAGCGCTCAATAAAGCCAGGGCGATTTATTGCACCATCGATGATAAACGCTTGACTCACAGGGCGGAACGGTGAGCCAGAGAGAACTTACTGACTCGAGGCGGTTGAAATTGGAAACTAACATTGAACACATTGAGTGAGATACATTTCAATATTCTGCGATGAATATTTATGAATTATTTAAATATTATTATGGGATAAAATATTAGTAAACTATCAGATTCAGATCATTGTAAGATCAATCCGCTAAACTCGAACTTCTATGAAACCTCGCAAAAGTTTCCTTGGGATGTGTTCATTTCAACACTGGCCGCAATATACTTCAAACCCAAGTCCGTATCCCAGGGCCCAATTATTCTGCCATGAGCGATGCTGCCGTAAAGTCCTTCGAATTATTTAACGCCTCCCAAACCTCCCTGCCAATAACTCCTCAAAGACCGGTCGTTAAGAAGCCGGGTAGTGAACAATGCTGGGGAAGGACTTAGTACAGGGGAAGATGAACTGACCGATAGTTGGTGCATGGACAATGAAATGAAATGACAATGAACTATAAAGAGCAATCGTTGGGGGTCATTATGATCTGGTGAGTAAATTAAGAGGAGTTGTTGTTAATGTAATTCTGCACTATAATTGCATTAGGAGTGCATACAAAATGTTCATGTTGATCCAGGGAACAGCGAGGTAAAATAATTAAACAGGAATTGCAGATTTCCTTACACACCAACAATATTTGAACTTGCGGGAATTAACGTTTCCAGTCAGGTATTCATAAAGGTAAACTCTCTTCGTAAAGCCCTTCAAGGTTACTGCCGGCCATCGTGCAAGGCTGCTAAAGCTCCTCCTATATTAATGACCATGAGCTAATGGACTCGTAATTTCCTCCGTACTACCGAGCTTCGAGCCCCTCCTCATTGCTAGCGAGATACGAGCCCCTTTATGAGAGATAATTACCTTCCGGGGGACGCAAGTTAGAACAATACAGAAAGGATAGATCACTAAATCAGTGAGTCAAATAATTGTCTCTATACAGAGCGGTTTAGCACACGTATTTTCGTTCGAATGCGTGGTTTAGCAAGCAAAACGAGCGACTGCAGTCATAGAAAGAGGGGCAACACTTTTCATGGATGAGAGGAACATTTTTTTGATTATTTTATCGTCTATGCAACAGATACCTTATTGAATTTTACCCTTCCTTGCTTGATGAAACTCAATTGTATAATTTCTTAATAAGTTAAACGGGAAAAATATTGGCTTTCATTCCTACGCTTCAACAACATGTCCATCCAGCACCATGCACCGTCTACTACCCAACACAGAGATCTCGACATGCGGCGATGTTTTTCAAGGCGTGTGATCAGGATGTTTGCAAGTGCAGAAACGAAGGAATAAAACTTCCTCTACTGTTTTGTTATAATTTCAACTTTTTGTGAACAGTTTTTCCATTTTTCCCGTTCCAGCGGATATAATAAAATTCTTGTGCAGAAAAATACGCGAAAATATTTATAGATTGTTAAGACGATTTACTATGTGAATAATCCGCGAACGCGGATTCTTGCTCCAATGCAAATATATCCGGAGCACATTTTCGGATATGACTGCGGTATACCTGCTCATGTTGACCAATATATGCTCTGATGGAATACCTGACCATCGTTCTAGATGCCCCGTCCCCACATACTCGCAAGTTTATGGATTGAAATTGGGTTCGACTGAAGTTAATGACATTTTAAAATCAGTAAAATGTATTCTCTTCTGACGAAGGAGGTGTTTCATGAAATAGTGTTTTATTGGAATGAGACAATCTAGGAGTAAATACGTTTCTTGTTGATACAAATAAGCGTTTTTTTAGTGACAGAATTAAAAAGCTTCCCGAGGGGGAGACAGATAGTTATCAAAACTAACAGTTATTTTCATATCAATAAAACTTCAAAAGAATTTGAGGGTTAACTCTAAAACATTAAGGACCATACAGTAAATAATTTATATTCAATGAACAAACACATCTGGAATTCAGTTTGCAATCGGAGCAATGTTATGAAAACTAAATCGGTTCACTTCTCACTCATTCAATACACCTGTTCACGAGCTCATCGTTTTTAATAGGTAATAATACAACTGTTCACTAGTTTTTCGTTCATGAGGGTTGATAATACAACTGTTCACGAGGTCCTTGTTTTTGAAAGTTAAAAATCCAACTGTTCGCGAGCGTCTTGTTTGTAAGTGCAACTAATATAAAAAAACTTAGAGGGATTTAACGATGCAATCAAATACTTGCATCCATTCAACAATGTGAGTCCTGTCGGTCTCTTCGACAGGGACCACAACATCCGTACCTGAAATAACGGGGCGAAACTCACGGAAAATTGCTTAGCTACGACCATAGAGCAACACTTCTCCCGATCGCAATATCGCGGATTCGAAACAACCCACCAACTGCGGTAGCTGGCACTGAATCCGTGAATGCGTTCAAAACGCATTTAACGAAGAAGGAATACGTGAAACGTTTACCACAGAAAACGGCCCGTATTTCTCAGGAGCCAGCAAGATAATTATCATTACATTATTGTTAACATTATTATTATATAAAACATGACCCGGCTCTCGTTACAACGATAAATAATATTGTTATTATCTCCATTGCATCAATTGTTTTCGTAATGCTAATTTGTTATCATTACCATTATTACTGACTCTATATCGGAACGGTTTGTACAATTTTGATAATTAACATTGTTATTACCCATCCTGGTACGATTACTACTCCTACCCTGATGTACTGGTTGAGTTGTTACGCAACTCACATCCACCACATGCCCACGTCAGGGACACCGGTACTGGGTGTGAGAACGCAGTGACTACTCGCAATCACCCCCAAACACTTATCAAGGCCACCAATTCCTTTTAGCATGAGGGGCCATCTGCTGCTCTGAACCATGTGCGGGAATAAGCAGATGCCGAGACTATGGTATCCGGGAATCGAAACTTCACCTGAGGAACGCCAGCTACTCAACTCAACGAGGCGGCGTAGATTCGAAGGGATGTCTGTTATCTGTTTTTTTCTTCTCTCCTGGTGTCGGTATGGAATAAGAAAACAGAAAAAAATAACAATATATATTTACCTTCACAGCAGATTCTGTTCCGTAGGGGTGGTCGGTGCAGCGGGAAAAAATAATAGTTTTCCTTCCTGCACCTCAGAACCGGGGCGTCCCATCGCCTTTATGACAGATCTAACCATAAAGAAGTGGTGGATGGGGCCATAAAGAATTGACGCTCTATCTCAAATTGATTCGGTATACCCAATAAAAAAATGACTACTTACGACACTGCTGAGAGATGGTTTGGGACGTCTCCCACAGCTGTTCGAGTCGTGGTCATGCCTGACATTGAGGAGAACGGTAAACTTAGGAGTTGCCAAGTGCAACTCTTTTCCTAGGAGATGGCGCTCTAACACCTCGTCTTATAATGCGAATTGTTCTACAAGTGTAGCCGGATGCATAGCATGCAGTCTCCTTTTAATCGTGTACACTAAATGCGGACTGTGTTCGTTTACGTGCAGTAGACGACCAAAATACCACTATGTCGATGACTTTCATCATTTTCACTTTCATTACTCGTTATAGATACTATTAATATCAGTTATAAATAGTTCTTGCAAATGTTGGTAAGCCTCCTTACATGTCAGCTGCGAAGAAACTGATGGCGAATGTGGTGGCTACCCAGTTGACCATCCGATAGTCGCCTCGATAACCTCTAGGCGGGCCCGTGTCGTGAGCGAACGTGATGCATGTTATATAAGTCGGTGCAGCGCGGCGGAAGACAGCAGTGGTAGTCGTCGAGTCGTAGAGTGAGAAGTGTAGTGAACGGATGCACCAGCTGTTCCGTACGAGCTCATGGTATTCGATTTATTTGATGGTTGTAAGGTATTTTCTTGACCAGTACATTACCGTTGTTCAGTATTCATAATATTGCCATACCAGAATTCCTGATGTTATTAATTGTCTTTGGACCCACCTATTGATTATTGCTAATAAGTGTACGACGTCAGCAGTGGTGACCCGGGTACTGTCCTGAGAGTTGTAGGGAATCAACATTGCTTTTTCGGGTGCTTTATATATGTCGGACCTATTGTTGTCCGTGCGTTCCCATGAATACTCTTTAATCATACACCTTCTTATCAATCATTGAGTGTTTTGGTTATTAATTGCTTTAGTTGTTGGTGTTGAATCAATATTGAATAAACTTCGTTGAACTACCGTAATCATTTGCCATGTGCCTTGTCGTGCGGCCATCACCGTGTCGTACTTCGTAGTTGTTTGAGAGGCGGGTCGAAACTTGGTAGTGGATCGTTTGATAGTACATTTACTTTGATGAAATACCAACTACTCGATTTCGATTTATTTTCTGGGTACAACGTTCGGGAATAGTACATATTCATATACCGGACCTCCTTACTTGAAGTTACGAGATAGGGCGATTTCTTTGCATTGGAAGTTGCTTATTGCATGAGACTGAATACTTTGAATGCTGTCCCTGCAAGTTATCGAACGCCAGTTCGTAGACGGACGTTAGGCTATTTATGAACATCACCGGCCGGACTTCGGAACTTCAGTATTTAGTTACGTGGATAATTATTACCGACGTCAGGCGGTTCAACTGTTCATCGCCACCATGTTAATTAGGCCTCCTACTGGAAAATTACATTTATTATTGAATTCATTAGTAGTCGTCAGCGTCTAGAGACTTAGCTGTTGATCGACTCGGAACTTTATTAGCTCGTATTTCGGAAAGGACGAACATAGGAAGAGTAACCTGAGCTGAACATCAAATTACTTGTCGGACCTACCAAACTCTGTGGAGGGGGAATTTCAAGTTGATGGATCACCAATTACCGGAATTCTACGTGCCTATGCTGCTCGAGATAGCCAGTCCTGACAAACTTGTGTATCCAAGTAGTTAGTGTCGTTTAGATTTAGTTTAGGGAAGCCCCCTCCTATTACACAAGGAACAACTAGTGCGCTATGGACTTATTATTTCAAATACTTGGGGGAGGACCAATGTCAAGGTAACTGGGAGTGGTGCTCCTCAATCTGTGGGTTGATTAAAATTGTAAAACCTGAGTGTCTATTTCGATCTATACTCTAGATCAGACACAAATAGATCTATTCATAGTACCGATCCCTCCAACGTTTTAAAAGAAAACTAATAACCAACATCACTCTCACCTCCACAGGAGATCCTGTTCCGGAGCGGTGGTTGATGCAACAGGGAGATTTAACAGTCTTCTTTCCAATAGAATAGATCCGAGGCGGTAGTCAAAGTTGTAGGTTGCAAAGCGACATACTAGCTGTTTACCACCCTCCCACATGTGTGTGGACACCCTCCCACATATGTGTGTGGACACCCTCCCACATATATGGAGCTAACAATTCTTGAGACAGCAGAGCACACTCCTCTAGAACACCCATTGTCGACACCATCGCACTTCTGTGCCATGTTATTTCAAAATTTAAACACCTTGTGCCTTTCTTTCGATTAAACTCTATGTTATTTATCTTCAAAATATGAACGTCTCCGTGGTTTATTTTCATTAAAACTGAAGGGCTGCCGAGTGCAACGCCAATCTAGGAGATGCTTCTCTGACATCCCACCTTGAGATGCAACATTTTCTTCAAGGAACTAGAATGACAGTGCAGGGCTTATATGGAAAGTGGTCTATAATGTTAACAATTTCTTAGCATTTAGACCATTTTCCATAAAAGTCCTTCCATTGCACTGGAGACCATTTTTTTTAAGATTTGGGGAGGACCTATATCCAGGTAACTGGGTGTAGTCCTCGTAACTTTTGCCAATCTCAAATTTCAGTATCCGGATGTCTCTCTTGATTTAGACTCAGAAGCTGTCAACGGCAGATCTACTCCTAGGAGAGGTCCCTCTAATGTCTCACCTTGAAGTGCAGGGAACACTTCAAGGAGCGACAAGTGTACATGAGACTTATTCTTCGAGACAATAGGGGAGTACCACAACCCAGGTAACTGTGCGAGATGCTCAGCAAATCTTCACGCTTATCGAAATTTCATAACCTTTTTTTGATCTAGACCATAGATTTGCTAAGGCAAGATCTAATATGTGGAGAGGTCACTCTGACGTCTCACCTTGAAATACCAGAAGCATATTTTTCGAAATCTCACAACTCGTATGCTCATTTCGATCTTGACTCAATACCTTGGTAGGGAGGCTCATGGCCCCAAACTCTGGCTCAAGCAAATCGGCATGCCTTCGTGAAAAAATTTGATGCCGTTGATGGTATTGGCTGTCGCGTCAAGGCTGTAACTGTTTCGCGCGTCAAGGCTGTAACTGTTTCGTAAACGACAGTCGGATGTGACCGCCTGAAACGCTCATCTTCCCATCTCCACTCGCCTCTCTCCCATATTCCTTCAAATCTACTTACCGTTCATGAGTAGGTATTTCGTTGAATTCCTCCCCTCCCCCTTCTTTAAAGGGAACAAAACGACACGAGTAACTGTGATCGTTTTGTTTCCTTAATCTAATCTAACCTAATTCAGTCCAATCTAAAACACATGTTCTCGAGCTCGAGCCAGTATGAATAATACAACTGTTATTGAGTGCTTGCTGTTTGCGAGTTCATTGTTCATGCTTGGTAGTAATACAACTGTTCACAAACTCCTAGTGAATGAGTACTTATTAGACAACTGTTCGCGAGCTCTTCGTTCTTGTTTGCAATAACATAACTGTTCAAACATTCCTTGTTCATGATTGCTATTGGTACAACTGTTCACGAGCTCCTCATTCTTGAATGTTAATAGTACAGCTGTCTACCTGTTTTTCACTGAGAGTTTATATCAGACGCTTTCCTCCTTCGCTGTTGCGTGGAGAAGCGCGAGAAAGGTGGCCAAATTGGACGCCAGTGCACGAACACTTCAGCCCGGCGACGGATGCAGTGATTAGAGAGAGGGGAAAAATCTAAGCAGGAGAGTGAAAATGATACAAGTGTGTTGGTTTGTGTATGGTGTATATTATTGTTATTAGTCCCCATTGCTAGTAGGTAGAACTGATGCAGCAATATTTGTCTCCATTGCTAGTTGATAATTTAAATGGAAACCGACCTGCAACTCGTGAATAAATATATATACATACATACGATATGGGTTGCCACCAAATGTATAGAATATGAAAATCTTACACAGCTGTGCTCTGTGTTGTCTTCCTGTGTCAATTAATGGGACAAGTAAAAACTTGTATAGTCATGCTAGAATCGGAAACGAACATCATGTTCGGCAAAACGGTGGAGTATGACTGCTTCTGGGCAACTTCAATAAAAAAATGGATTTTCATGTTCCAAAGACATCATTGATTAGATTCAAAGTTTCCATATTTAAAATTAATTGAACTACAAAAGCTGGAACAAAAAATTATTCCTTTCCAAACACGCAATTTCCGAATCCCTCAGCTATCGGCTGTTCCATATCAATGATTGGTGTGTGCTCTCATTTCCAATTAATCATATACATGTTTCAATGTAATGCATATGGTCCAGGGTTTAGTTAAAATGTGGAAATATATGAGTTACCAATTATTAATGCCATTTCATTAAGTATCGTCTCTTGATATATAGTACGCTCCCTTGATCGCATTTACTGCTTTTCTAAATTACACAATCAAACAATGACTCATATGACAAATTTAGATTCACCACCCCTATACTGTTCAATCTCTTGGCCAAGACTTCCCGAATCATCTCTCAGCAGTGTCGTAAGCTGTTAGTTTCTTTAATAGGTATACCGAGGCAATTTGAGATAGAACGACACTTCTTTATGACCCGGTCCGCCCCGTCTTTATGGTTAGATCAATCATTGAGACGATGGGATGACTATACTGAGTTATGGAGCCATTCCACCGGCTTATGGCCTTGCGAACTGTGGGGCGGGGCGATGATTAGGGGAAAGGAACTTACCCTATTGAAATTGACAGGCAATAAATGGACTAGAATGAGGCACTTATGAGGCGCTTTGAGTCTGAATTAATAACAGAGTTAGCCTTGCAGAAGAGAACCAAATCCGAAAGATGGACACGTCAGAAATAGTCAAGCTAACGTCAATTTCATAAGATCTTAAAATAAGATCCTAAAATAAGAGGTCATACAATAAGATCCTAAAATGGTCAAGCTAACGTCAATTTCATTAGATCTTAAAATTCAATAGAAGATTCAATCTGGCAGAAGACTTCAGTGATAAACACTTTAGGTATTGTTTAACAAGAATTCTATCCTGTCAGTAAATAAAATGAGGCTTTTCATTGAGGTGAGGTGGTTTGTTTTTCCGAAGAAATATGAATACCGTATACTCATAGAACTGACGGAAGTTTCACCAGAAAATGATTCTTTTGCCCAATTTATTCCGTCCTAACAGTATTGCTTTGATTCCGACTGCTTTATTTTGTTTACACTGCATCAGAGCAAGCAATTAATAAATGTGTCTTATTTAGATCAAATAACTCATTCAACTTATATCAGAGCAGTAAAAAACTATTGACGTCATCGGATGCGATTACCTTCGGCACGCAATATTTATGGTCGATCACTGCCCAAAGTTCGACCCTTAAACTTTTATTTCCGAAATGCCGACGATGATCGCATTCCGCAGATCGGCTAATGTACGCGCTTTATCATATAGAAATAATAAAAAACATTCATATCGAAGAAATATGTGCTTCCTGTTAATCAAATGAGCATGCAGCATCTATCCAAAGTGTATTATGATACAATAATGACTTCAAGAGCCAAGCACATTACAAAAGAACCTAGCACATGACAAACACACGACTTTCATGAGCCAAGAGCGAAACATGATCAGCAACTATTTTTTTTGTTGATTGGATATTTATAGGTAGCCATGATGGAGAAGATTGGAGAAGATCATTTTAGCGCTCACATTAAAAGGACACTTGCACACTGTTTGAAAACGATTCATGTTATGGGAATAATTAATTGCTTGAAATATATCTATAAACCCTAATATCCACAAAAAAATGTCCTTAACCAATACAGTCGAATGAAATTAGACATGTTCATCCTACGTAAAGTACACCATGCAAGATTTCATTATTACTAGTGGGATCAATTTTTTCAAAATGATGCAAAGCAACTGACATAATATCCGCACATTCATTAAACTGGGACCCTTTCCATTAAAAAAAACATTCTGACGAGGTATTCATGTTTCCACCAAATGAACTGCAGGTGTTGTCTGCTCGTCTGCTCTGCCAACAGTGTTGACCAAAATGAGGGATCTGCTTACGTTTTCATGTTATTTTGCCAAAATTGACTTTCTGAAAATCATACAAAGTATTCGAATGTGAATCTAGATACGGAACTCAACACAACTCTGCTTGTAACACTTTCACCGCCGCTGTGGTCTCAGGCCGCTCTGCCAGCCCCCAAGGCAAGCAGGTTCAAGAGAAGGCTGGGAATTTAACAGGATATTGATGCTACTTCTAGAATACCGGCCAGACAGCAAAAAAAGAGTGTCTGATATGTCAACAAAGTGTTGACTGTGTGTTCAACTTTTAGCCAGAGAGCAGTTAGAGGTGGACAGAGAGAAATCTCCAGCCAACTTTTCACAATTCCACCAAAATCTTCGTTGAAGCCACCCTGTAACCGGTGCACACTTGCTGTATTAGATAAGTAGTGATGCAATACTGTGTACAGCTAACTATTCCAACTTTCTAAGTTCTCCTCGGGGCATGGGTTATCAAAAGGATTTTATTATGTCCATCGCACGACGATTGTATTCATCTTTAGAGAAACCCTCTTCCCGCTAAAGCGTGAATTGACTTGGATTTGTCTCATGCAAAACAATCGTACATTATGAGACAAAGTATTTCAAAGTATTGCTGGAGCGCCCGCAAGACAGGACCCAATTTTTCATTAGTGTTGGACAGATAAAGGAGTCAATCCGGGTCGTAACATTCCCACACATACATAAGTCGGTGGGTATGCCGACTATTGGGCGGTGTGCTGGCCTATGCTCCTCCACCGCAGGAGAAGCTTGGGCTAAGCAACAACAAAAAAAATATTTTTAAGGTTTGTTTTTTGATAGCTGCTGGGCACACAGTTTGAAGACGATTCTTCTAACATAGTTTACAGCCACATTTTATTGCAGGGACTAAACCCACAAACCCGCACACATAATAACACCTCGTTTCACATACCTCACCACCTCCGCATAACCCCTACACCTCCCTTAACAGCTTCGCGTCCTCAATAATTATCGGCCTCTGACAGTGCTTTCCAATAATGGCCTCGTTAGCAAACTTGTTCCTGGAAACGACAACAGGCGACGTGGCGACAGCAGGCAAATATTAAATGAGGGGAGAAACCGAAGTAACAACCGGCAGAAAGTGATGAATTATCGACTAAAAAACGCCTATTGAGTTATGGCCGCGACTCTTCTCGGCAATATTTCAGCATGTTCTATTGCTTCTACAGCACTGCAACTGAGTTGTCAAATGACCATGCCATTAATTTCAATTCAAACACTCTAAATACATAAGTAGATAGTATGATGAGCGGCATTGTATGACATCTCCCGTGTCGTTGAAATTATTATTTAATCTCAACACTTTAAGTTTTTTTTACATTATACATACATTTGGAGGTTGCTGTTGATGCTGAACCCCAGATCATCATGCGCTGGAGGAGCCAAAACCGGCGCACAAGCCGAAGTCCGGGGACATTACGACATGTGCATGTTTGTAGAGTTTCAGCAGGTGCAGATCCTTATATTAGGCAAACACAACCGAGGAAACTGATGTTCTCCTGCGACGTTTTCACAGATCACGCACCGACGGGATGTTATGATTTAACCTGCCGGGTGCAATAGTTGAACACGACGTCATGGCATGCTCGACCGTATCAGGCGACCCCCGTCATCGCAAACAGCGATCGTAAGGGACAAACCCTTAGTCTATGCTGGTATGACTGGTGGGCCGTCAGTTGCCCGCACCTCAGCAGGAACAGATGGACCCTGTCACCCCTGATCAACCCGAACTCTTCCACGTCCACCTCATGCGGGTGACTGTAAGACCGTGTTGACTCAGTGCTCATTCAATGCAGGAGCTGTGAAGTGTGCGTATATATGTTTGTGCATAGATGTGTTATTTGCAGCACGGGAAATGGTCGCGTAAAGAGAGCCAAGGTGTGTAGTCGGTGTGTTATGTAGGTGTCTGTCTGTTTGTTGAGGGCTCAGTAGACTGTGGCAGAGATGTCCCGGGTCTACCATCTTGTTAAAGAATTGATTCCCTCTCATATCAATTTGATTTTTGAGATGGAGGACCTTGGTATCCTCTTGCAAGTACGGAATGGATGTGGTCTGTGCACGGCCCGTTGCGATGCGCAACGTCGTTTCTGTGTTCTTTGTAGGGAATTAATGTGTGTGTTTGCGTAGAAGATTATGGGCCTGATAAATTGATTGCATAGTGTTGTAATTGATTCCTTGGATTGACCGTATATATCAAGGTCTGGCTATATTGCCGATGTTGTTTGTGTGAGGTTGGATGGCATCCCCTTGGCATAAGCTACTCCAAGAATAGTTTACAAGTGTTTACAAGTGTAGGAAGACAACAACAGGCCTATTGGCCCAAACTAAGTTGCCTTTTGGTAGCAAGAGTGTTAGTTTTGGAGTAGAATGTCTAAGAGGCCTATTAGCCCAAACTAATTTGCCTTTTGGTAGCAAGAGGATTAATTTTGTAGTAGAACGTCTGAGAGAGCTTTGTGTGCCATTTCTGTTTTTTTTTTTATAACAACAGGAAATGGAACGGCTTAGCTATTTATCGGCAATTTATGTAGAACTTATCGAGCCGCTACTTAAACGTTTCGATTGTATTGCTGTTTACAACCTCTGCTGGAAGTTTGTTCCATTCTTCGACAACTCTATACGTGAAGAAATTGCGCGTGATGTCGAGTGAGAAACGTTTCCCAACGATTTTGTTTCTATTGTTCCTAGTCACTCCGTTTGCATCTAGAGTGAAAAGGCTCGCTCGGTCGACGTTTTCCTTACCCTTCATAATCTTCCACACTTCTATCATGTCGCCTCTGACTCGACGTTTCTCTAGAAAATAAAGATTGTGTTCACGAAGCCTGTCTTTGTACGATTTATTCCGCAGCAAGGGGTTGAGTTTGGTAGCTCTACGTTGAACCTTCTCAAGTTTAATAACGTCTTTTCTAAATAATGGATACCAGAATTGAACGGCATACTCAAGATGCGGTCTAACAAATGCATTAAATAACTTGAGCATACTGAGCTGGTTTTTGTAAGAGATAGTGCTGGATATCATACCTAGGATTTTGTTTTGTTGCTTGCTACGTTTTGAGTCGTTACTAATGATGACAGCTAAATCTCTCTTCGGTGACGGGAATGATCTTTTTTCAGACATTGAATATTCGTGTTTGGGGTTATGAAGACCTATGTGCATAACTTTGCATTTGTTGATGATAAATTTATTTACCACTTTTCTGACCAATCAACAATTTTCTCCAAGTCTAGTTGGATCTGCTGACACTCTAGTTCAGTTTGCCCTTTTCTTCCGATCTTAGTATCGTCTGCAAACTTGCTAATGTCAAATGCTGTCAACATTTTAAAAATGCCACATTAATTTATGTAAGTCGAGTTTGGATGGAAGGTTCATTGATTTTGCCGGAACAATCGAATATGAAATCATCTTATAGAAACATGAAGCTATTCGATACCACCGAAGAAAAATTATTACGTTCCACAAAAATGTTATTAACACCAACCCTAACCAAACGTCCTTAGGCCAGCTCCTTCTACCGTCATACGTCCTATGTCATCCTCTTCAACACTGTCAGTGATCCACACACTTTTATTCACAAGTCCTCTGCGGAAGTATTTAAGGCTGGCAAAGCGCAGTTAAAGCTGGCAAAGCGCAGTTAAAGCAGTACAATACCGAGCTTTGAAGAGGCTGCTGGATGTGTGCGTTTTGAATGCGTCAAGCGGAGTTGAGGAGCTCGTGCATTCGATGGATGATGAATATATGATATTGTGAGAGGGTAAGGGGCGACGGTAATCGAGTGATGGGTGACGTTTCTAAATTTGTGTTGTTGTTGTTGTTGTTGCTCAACCCCAACTCCCCCTGTGATGGAGGAGCCACGACCAGCGCACAACCCAAGGCCTGGACACCCACCGACGTGTGCGTGTTGGGGGTGCTACCGCAGTTGATAGGTCCTATATTAGGCCTGCATCCTTGTGATAGCTGATGCTGTCGCGCTGGCGCACCATATCGGATAAACCCCGGCACCGCAAGCAAAGGCTGGAAGGGATATTCCCCAGTCCATGCTGGTATGACTGTAGAGCAGTGTGGTGCCCGCACCGCAGCCTCAACAGGCGGGTCCTGTCACCTCTGGGCAACCCCAACACCTCCACTTTCACCCCTGGCAGGTGGCTCTGTGTTCATCTAGTGCAAAAACTCTGAAGTGTGTGTGTGTATCTGTTTGTCATATATGTGTTATCTATAGGTTCAGGAATGGTCGCGCGTAAAAGGAACCGTAGTGCGTGGCCGGTGTGTTATGTAGGTGCCGGTTGGTTGGACGAGGGTTCAGTAGATTGTGACAGGGGTGTGTCAGGTCTGTAATCTTGTTAAAAAATTGGGTCCCTCTCACATCAAGATGATGCTTGAGAGGGAGGACCTTGGTTTCTTCATGCAAGTACGGAATGTGAGTGGTCTGTGATGCGCAAGGCCGTGTTCTGTAGCCTTTGCAGGGAGTTAATGTGTTTTGGTGCAAGGTCCGATGACCAAGCGGTGTTTGCGTATGAGATTACGGGCCTGATGAATTGTTTGTATAGTGTTGTAATTGATTCCTTGGAGTGACATGAAGAGGTTGTAGTGAGTACCCAAGACACGTTCGGTCTGGGTCTGGTTTTGTTGCCGATGTTGATTGTGTGAGGCTTGAATGCCATCCCCGTGTCATAAGTTACTCCAGGTATAGTTGTAGTGGGGCTGTGGGGTATGGAGTGTTGTTGAACGTGATATGGGGGTGGATGCGGGGCTCACTGTTATCCGGAGTCAACAGTGTGACAAACGACTTGCTTGCGGACACCTTCATTCTGTTGTCCAGTAGCCAGACTTCAAGGAAGTTCAGGTACTGCAGGAGGTGTGCAGCTGCGGTCTCGTGTTTGTGGTGTGTGAATATTGTGAGATCGTCCGCGTATGAACTAAGGTTGGTGTTGGGTTCTGTTGGAATGAGCAGGTAGTGCATAAAGGCATTGAAAGGGGGAAGGAAAGCACGGATCCCTGTAGGACACCATTGGGGAGATATCCGATTCGAGAAAGTTTATTGTCGTAGACAGTGTGTACTTGTTTACCGGAGAGGAAATTAGCAAGCCACATCTTGTAATTTGGATGGATGAGGAAGTGTCTTGGAACTCTGAAGGCCTTACTAATATCGATAACGCATACCAGGGTTCGTCTGGCTGGCTTCTTTTCGTTCAGGCCTTCATGGATGGTCTGGGTGAGGTTAGTGAGCAGTGTGGTTGTGGAGTGATGGGCCCCTAAACCGTGTTGCGAAGGGGAGAGTAGGATGTGTGCATCAATTTTGTTTAGAACCATTTGCTTCAAGATTTTCGAGGGCTTTGGGAGGAGGGAAATGGGTCTGTATGAGGCTGGATCATTAGGGACTTTGTTGGGTTTCAGAATGGGTATTTTTTTAGCTTGTTTCTAGATGTTTGATATTGTATTGTGTAATACGGAAAAGTTAAAAATGTCTGTCGATGGCGTGTGTCCCTAGATGTATAAGGTGAATGCATGATATGCCGTCTGGGCCAGCTGATGAGGAATTTTTAGTCTGGCGGATAGCGGCTATTAGCATGGTTAACTATGTACTGATTTATATATAATCATGACTTTTTGGGGAAATGCATGTGATTCAAAATATTAATATTATCGTTTCATTTTTTACCTTATAGCAATTTGTTCGTACAAAAATAATGGGAAGACTCATTTGATGAAACTTAGGGCATTATAATTTACAACAAAAACAGTATGTAGCATCAGCCAAACTGCATTATTATTATTATTTTAAAGCCGGCTCGCTTTCAAAGCTTTTTTCTATACAATATTTGATTCATCGATTCACAAAATAAACATTAGACGTAGTGTCAATCGAATATTGTATTTTATGTGTCTTCAAAGGTTCCGAAAGAACGCGGCCAACCACATCACTAGGAAGCATTTCGTTATGCAAAAGATGTGATGGATTATTTATGAGACAGAGGCTTTCCTCTTCGTCGCTATTATGTATTTACTTGTACTCATTCCGGGAAAACTTAAAGGAATATTGCCTTCGTGCGTAAAAATTGACATTGATATTAGGGCATACGAAACTAAAATACAAGTAATATTAAATAGTTGCCGAAGCGAAAAATCGACGTAGCGAAAGAAAATGTGATTCATTGAATGAAAATGGTTGTGTATTATAAATATTATATTAGAAAATGTCAATACAAAATTCAATAAGATGTATAGTATTTGTCTCGCATATTACTCATATAATTATTTGATATGTGTTAATTCTTTTACACATAATTTATTACAATGACAGTTAGCTGAAAAGAGGAATGATTGAATTTCCGTCAAGGAACTGTATCTTAGCAACATGTGTAATATTTCTGGCCTGACTGTATAGCCAAAAACCAGGTAAGTATCAATTAGGAATTTCTAGAAAAATAGGAAAAGGGAAACTCGATGTTTTGACGAAATTTTATTTATGTGTCGGTGTAATGCAAAAAATTTTTCACATACTATTTCTCATAGTGGGAAGAGGTTCTACAATAAATTGTGCAACCTTTTCACCATCACCGTGACCATCCATGATGTCCGCTCTATCTACTCACTAGTGTATATTTATTCATGACGAACAGCGAATTCTCCAGTCATTAAATCTTCCATAGTGATGTTATCTTTAGGTTATAGAAATAGAAACGATAGAAAGGAAACCATGTTGTAATTGAGAGCGAGTTTCGTAACCCGGTGAATTGGTCCTAATTCTTTGCAGGGCAGGAGGAGGAGGTGGTCAGGCTGCTGACGTTGGTATGTCAGCACCCGTTGATTTTACACAACTTATGAACAGTTTTAAACGTTAGCTATTTTTACCTGGAACAAACTATAAATTTCTTTCTCAGTAGATGCTCGCCAATGTACCTGTGTTTTCTAGATGCCAAAAAGCCTTTGGCCGCGTTAATCATTGGACATTGTTCAAAATAATAATCAAAAGGGGGCGTCTGTGCACCTCGGTAAACTACTAAAATATTGGTACGAACAACAACATTGTGCGGTACGGTTGGGAAGCACAACATCAAATCCGTTCCAAACAACCGATGGAATAAGGCAGGGAGGCCTTCTTCGCTTCTTTTGTTCAATGTGTATGCAGATAGCCTACACGAGCGTCTAGCTCTTAGCCGTGCTGGGTGTCGTATTGGCGACTGCTGTATTAACGCATTTAGCTATGCTGACGATATGGTCCTACTGGCCCCTCATGTGGATGCCCTTCAAATTATGCTGACTATATGCAAGGCGGAGGCCGCAACACTAGATTTTGAGTACAGTACTAGCATCGCATCGACGAGTTCTGAACGTATCGTTCAGAACTCTTCTGGGATGATAGGGGAGCACTAAACTTACTTGGATAGCAGTTTCATTTATCAAATTCAAACAGGGATATTAATGACACACGGTTTTGCATGAATGAATAAGTAAAGGCATTGTTTCGTTGTCAAAATGTACACACTCAATATGTACACATATACACAACTCATAAATATAGTTCTCATATTTATGAGAGCTATATTCAGGCGCTGTGTATCTGCGTTTATGTATTGTTGTGTACATTTTGACAACGAAACCGTACCCTTACATGTTCATCCATCGGTCACACTATAACCAGAAGTTTTGATGCATGCAAAACTGTCTGCAGTTATTATCCCTGTTTGAATTTGATTAATAAAACTAAAGAGAAATATTCTTACGTATGTCTAGAAATGAATTACATCGTTTACATAGAATGTGCGTCAATTATACATTCAAACAGTAAAGGAGAGTTTTAGAATGTATATTTTTGTTCTTATTTCCATTATTTTGTGTTTATGATCTGGTTCATCAGACAAACCTGTTTTTTGTATTTTTTTTTGTATCTGTTCCATTAAGATTAATGAGTAGCCAGTTTACGCAACAGTTATTTCCTCGTCTTTTTAATCAACATCTCTCCCTCCACGTCCGTTAGCAATGGCGTATTTACACCTTGTCCGTGGTACTTCCATCCCCACCATAACGTTATGCGTGGTGCGGTATCGTGACTAGCCCTCCTCCTCAACCGGAAACCATGTTCGAGCGATGGTTGGGGAGTGGTTGCACTAGCGGGGATCGATGGTTGGGAAGTGGTTGCACTAGCGGGGATCGATGGTTGGGAAGTGGTTGCACTAGCGGGGATCGATGGTTGGGAAGTGGTTGCACTAGCGAGGATCGATGGTTGGGAAGTGGTTGCACTAGTGGGGATCGATGGTTGGGAAGTGGTTGCACTAGCGGGGATCGATGGTTGAGAAGTGGTTGCACTAGCGGGGATCGATGGTTGGGAAGTGGTTGCACTAGCGGAGATCGATGGTTGGGAAGTGGTTGCACTAGCTGGGATCGATGGTTGGGAAGTGGTTGCACTAGCGGGGATCGATGGTTGGGAAGTGGTTGCACTAGCGGGGATCGATGGTTGGGAAGTGGTTGCACTAGTGGGTATCGATGGTTGGGAAGTGGTTGCACTAACGGGGATCGATGGTTGGGAAGTGGTTGCACTAGCGGGGATCGATGGTTGGGAAGTGGTTGTACTAGCGGGGATCGATGGTTGAGAAGTGGTTGCACTAGCGGGGATCGATGGTTGGGAAGTGGTTGCACTAGCGGGGATCGATGGTTGGGAAGTGGTTGCACTAGCGGGGATTTATGTTGGGAAGTGGTTGCACTAGCGATGATTCATGTTGGGAAGTGGTTGCACTATCGGGGATTTATGTTGGGAAGTGGTTGCACTAGCGGGGATTCATGTTGGAAAGTGGTTGCACTAGCGGGGATTCATGTTGGGAAGTGGTTGCACTAGCGGGGATTCATGTTGTGCTCGGTGATCGCGGGTCATGCGACGACAATAGGGCGGTTCAGGTTTCTTATTTACCTCGACCTCGACCCACCGATGCTGAATGTGGTGCCGGATTAGGGAAAGGAGGGATTTTTTACCATCAAGTAAAAGACGGCTCTTGAGCATGAGAATGAAACTGGAGCAATTCGTTAGTCATATAAAGGAATAAAATAATTAATAATGATAAACACTTTCCTAGTAAATTATTATATACCAATGGATGTTAATGAGCACAGGCAACGAAAACTTGAAGCTCTCTGTCTTCAAAATACTGACAGGCTCACAATTGCATTGATCCTTCGTCTAGAGAAACATTATGATATAAAGTCGACCAATCAGAGGGCGCTATTAGCAATTTTTCATCCCCTCTTAAATTAATTCTAATGATCTGTTCTGTCCTTTCAATATTATCGACTGAATCTCCAAAATTGGCTTGATGGATTTAAATTTGATATGATGGTGGAGGCAATTAAAAGCTGTATTCGAACTGAAACCTAGCAAATATACTCAAAATTAGATGTGAGATCCAGTTGAAATGAACAACAACTTTATTACCAATTCTTCAAAATAGTTTAAGGTGTCTCAAACATAAGATTACGCCATCTCTTTGTAGAGGGAAATGTTTTCTATTCTTTATGGGAATGATCTTGACTCGTTCACCATTTAACTGAAAAGGTAATTTGATTCACGGTTAGTGTCGCGTGGAACAATTATAGGCTTCAGTCGGTAAAATAGATTTCATTCTGAAACGTGAGGCAATAATACAGTGGGTGTTTTTGTTGTAACACAAACTGGTTCCTCAATTCCTTAAGAATGTCTGCAGGGCCAGGAAAAAAGGCTCAAATCTCTGAGAGGATTTCGGATGCCTCCCAAGAAAGTCGTTCATATCCTTCAGGGCACCTTAAGAATTAAAGGCCGTCTTAATCCAGCTACGATATTAGGCGCATCCCATAAAAAAATAATCTGGAGTCAGCATTATTCCTGAGGAGGCTTTTTATGATCGGCCTGTAATTAACAATGGATTTTTTTTTGGCTTATATCCGATTGCCGTGGATTATCCAAATTGTGACTCAAATTCATAGCAAGGAAAAATATTAGTTATTTGGGGTCCACTTAAATAAATTACAATTCTCGACGATCCAATGAATTTCGTTTGTTAATAAACTACAATGTTATTTATTTTTGTCGCTATTCGAAATGAGTATATCATAAAGAGTATTACCCATGGGCAGTAACTCACGTTGTCAGAGGTGAACTGTAAGTGACTAGGGCAGATACTTAACAGTTACTTGCCATTAGAGAAGGCGAAACATTTATTTCAAAATCAATGCAATTACGATTTTTAAAGTATAATTTTTTGACGTGTCTAATGTTCGACTACTGGATAATTGATAATGATATTGATGCGGAAGTAAAACTCATAGTTTTTTGCCTTGAACCTATTTTTTTACGCCAACAAGTAAATCAGAAATTATTCTCATCATAACTATTTACGCGCCAAATGTCAGCAATTTTTGGTTTATAGAAACGCTCATTCTGTATTATCTTCCAATCAGTTATGAATCTCGATCAAATCAATATAAAAATTAGCACTTATTTATGAAATAGTATACAGATAACCATAACTAGGCCCAAAATAGGCATTAATTACTCTATACTTTTCAATAGCGTGTCAATAGTCTTAAGCGTTACTGGGAACAACCCTTCTCTCAGAAATCCAAGTAAAGCAAAACAGCCAATCCTCTGCTTTCCTCTGCTAAGTCACTGAATAGTGTCCCTTCCTGCTTTTGACTTTTCTTGTCAGTGCCAGAGGCAATTTCTCCTTCTCAAATCTAATCATCCCTCTTCCTCATTCAGTTAATGGAACAGTGCCGAGGCTAGCCAAGAAGACAGCTTGAAACGAGATAGTGTGGCTGAGAGGAAAAATACACAAGGTTCATAATTAGGGAGGCTTAAGTAATACATTCTCTGAAGATTTGCTACGAAAGTATCAACATGTACAGTAGCGAATGAAAATTCGTTTTAAAGTTGAAGCTAAAACAATGTCAATTATGATTTTTCGCTCGATATTTGAACTCACCTAAAATGTAATTGATATTATTCTTCAAGGACATATACAGATACAGAAACAGACACTAGGCCGCACCCCCCAGAAAGAAGGGTAGCCGACGGCAAGGCGCACCTCACAACCTCATACACTCACACTAACACAATTTAGCCTTTCTGTGCTAAAGTGTCCGGCCGGTAACCCAGCCACACACACTCTGGGTAACGAGTGCAGTCCGAGGATCCGTTGCCAGCAGCAGGGCCCGACAGTTTTCACTAACTTAACCCCGCCGCGTCATAATGGCTGGGCCCCTCCGCCCACGACAATCCCGACAACGGGATGCTAAGGGCTGGAAAGCACATCGGAGCAGCGTATAAATCAACTATTCACAACCATTCTCCACTCACGCCTGTTCATTGCACGCTCTCGCAACTTCCATATTCATGTCTCTCCATCCTAACGCCTCCTTCACACCATCCATCCACCCAAACTTCGGTCTACCTCCAGGCCTGCAACCACTCGCCTCCCCATTCATCACCCTTTTCACCAATGACCCTTCATCCATCCTCTCCATTTGCCCGAACCATCTCAGAACTCGCAAATCCACTATGTCCTCCAACTTCTCCACCATCCTTGTTCTGGTTCGAACCACGTCGTTGTTGATCCGGTCTCTCAGCGTTACTCCAGCCATGCTCCTCAAACATTTCATCTCGAAAACATTCAACCTTCTTCTCTCCTCTGCTCTCACCCCCCAAGTCTCAGCTCCGTAGAGCACAGTTGAGACAACAACACCCTTATACAGCCCGCTCTTTGCTTCCATTCCCAACGTCCAACAGCTCATTACACTCTTCAGTGCACCCAATACTTTACACCCCTCCTTCACTTCAGTTTCCACTAGTTCACTTATCTCCACATGGGAACCCAGACATTTAAAACACTGAACTTTCTCCAAGAGCTCTCCATTTAGGGGGGCACTAATTTGGCTCGCATCGACAGTTCTCGAGCATCTCATTACTTTACTCTTACCCACGTTCACTCGGAGCTTCCTCCTCTCACACACTCACACACACACACACCCATATTTAGGTCACGTATAACTCGGGAATGCTTCGTAAACAGTTCCTGAGTATGCTTGCTTATGCTTATTCATACTCACACACTCTACCAAACTCAGACACTAGCCTACATAGCTTCTCCTCTGAATCCGCAACCAGGGCCGTATTATCAGCAAATAGCAACTAGCTCAACTGCCAAATTCGCCCATTCGCTTCCAACAGTTCCAAGCTACGACCCAGCACACTCGCGTTCACCTCCCGGGCCACTCCATCCATAAAGAGGTTGAACAGCCAGGGAGACGTCACGCAGCATTGTCTAAGTCTCACTTTCACTGTGAACCAATCACTCACCTCGCTTCCCACTCTGACACATGCTCGGCTACCAACATATAAACTCTGCACCGCTTTCAATAGATGTCTGCCCACTTCATACAAACACAACACCCTCCACAGCGCTTCGCTGTCAATCCTGTTGTATGCCTTCTCATGATCCATGAAGGCCCAGAACACATCCTTTCCTTTGGCAAGGTACTTCTCACAGACCTGTCCCACTGCAAAAATCTGATCGGCACACCCTCAACCACTCCTAAAGCCACACTGTTCCTCTCCAATTACTCAGCCCGTACAGTCTCTAATCCTTTTGATCAGCACTCTCCCGTATAACTTACCAACCACACATAACAGACTGATACTTCTGAATTTGTAACATTCATTTATATCTCCTTCGTCCTTATATGGCAGAACAATGCAGGCACTGCGCCACTCAATCGGTACCACGCCTGCCACAAAACACACGTTCAGTAACCTTACCAACCATTCGACCATCGTTACTCCACCCTTCTTCAGGCACTTGGTCGCAACGTCATCCAAACCAGGGGCTTTCCCTGTTTTCGTCACCTCCACCGCCTCCAACACTTCTTCCCTGTTAATGTCCGCTACAAGTCTCTCTCCCAAAACTGGCATCCAAACACCACCACCCACAGCAACAATGTCAGCCTCTTTGTCATCGTCAACATTCAGCAACCCACCAAAACACTCGGCCAACCTCTTCCGTACATCAACACTTTCCAACAACAACTGGCCTATTTCTTCTTCCACTACTTCCTCTTTTCCGGTCCCTCCTTTTCACACCCTCTTCATCTCTTTCCAGAACATCTTTTTGTTCTCCTCAAAATTCTGGCAAAACCGTCTGCCCCACCTGGCATCAGCGTCCTTTTTGGCTCTCCTCTCCACCCGCTTCACCTCGTTTCTCCTTCTTATAGCCTCCATATGCCACTGCCGACTTCACCTGCAACCACTCCTCAAACGCTCATCTTTTCCGTGCCACCGCCAGTTTAACCTTCCCGTTCCACCACTCACCACCTTTCCGTCTGCAACCGCACACACGGCGTAGCGCACCACACATTTTCTTCGTACATCTCAGCAACGCATCTCTTAACGTATTTTATTCTTCTTCCACATCTCTCAGGTCCTGTCCTCTCACGTTGTCATGTGAGAAGCTCTACTTCTCACAATCAGAAGCTCTATTCACGTTGAATGTCAGAAGCTCTACTTCTCACATTCAGTCCACTCACTTTCACGACCTCTCTTCCTCCTCCCACTCGTTCGTTGCCCTTCCACTTCTAGTCCACTCTTAATCTACCTTCCACCAGCAGATGGTCAGACACTCCTCCACCCTCCCCTCTCAACACCCGCACATCCAACAGCCTCCCACCACTCTCCTCGATATCAGCACAAAATCCATCAGTGCTCTCTTCACCCCTGCACCACGGGCAATCTTTACCAATGTGTATATGTGGATATCTCGCTTCTTGAACAAACTGTTCCCAACCCCCAACTCCTGCTCCATACACAGACCTATCAGGTTTTATCCACTGTGCAACTACATTGAAATGACCTTCGAAACTCTCAATGTACTCACTCGGGTCAGTCCAGAATTGCTCCTTCTCTTCACTTCTCTCGTTGCCAGGTCTGTAAGCACTCACAAATGCCCATCTTTCTACGCCTAACTTAACTTTCACCAACATCAATCTTGAGGACACCTCCTTCCATTCGGTAGCGCTACGAGCCAACCGATCATTCAATATCAAGGCCACACCTTATCGTGCCCAGCCTTTGCCCGGATATAATATTGTACAAAATTTGTCTATGAAGTTACATTCCACGTGGGAAATTTATAGAGTTCGTTTTTTCAGTCTCAGACTATCCATCAACGGAATTTTTTTCGCTACTGTACCTGTCACGGGTCTTTAAGCAACAAATTGTGGATAATATTGTCTGTAATGCAACGGTCGATATTACCTGAGAACAAGTAGACTTTTATTCGGAATGTGCATGAGGCCGGATAAACTGAATAATTTTATCTTGTTCTTCATTTCTTTTCTTTTCGCAAAGCTATTCGGGATAAAATCGTTTTTAGTATACCGACGCTGGCAGATTGGTCAACATGCATTTGATCCTTAGCAAGCACCTGTCGAACTGCGATGTCGCCCAATGTTGGCCAAGAAACGTGATAATACCTGAAATATTTATCACATATATGTGTCTTCATATTTCACCTGTTCATTCTGGGATGTATTAGTATACATTCAAGTAACCATTAAAAATAACAATAAATTAGAAAAAAGTTACATTAATTTGCATTTATGATAATTATGAAGTGGTCAAAGGCGCATTACTACGGAAAAATCATAGTATACGAGACTCGGGTAAATACAAACTTGCTCAGTGTACCCCTACGAGAAGGGGATTACTCTAGAAGTACCTGGTTGACACAATCGTGTTAAAAAATCAAATTACGAAGTGTAGAAGCCGCAATGTATTCAATATTGTACAGCAAAATTAACAATTCATCAATAATCATTAGCTCAGTAATTTTATTAGTCATAATATTATGTATTTTTCAATTTTCACAGCATTATAATTTTTTTGATCACCACTTGGTATTTTTACCGATGCTGCAGGACCTGATGTAAAGCCACGTTATTCCGTTCTCTAACGTCGTCTCCCTGGCTCATCATACTGTCATGACCCACACAACTACCGTTCTACACTCTTCGATTTTTGAAATTATTTCCAGTGCCACGACATGTCAAAGCCTATCATATAAACGCTAACTCCTTCCCACAAACTTGCTTCCCCACACTCACTTTTCAACACCAGTCCTCCATTACCATGGTCTTTGAGGTCTGTCAGCCAAGAAGTATCCCCCCAGAAGCTCTGCATGCCCTCAAATGCTTTCAGAAATTGCCGTCATAGAGCATAAAGTCCATTGGAAGCTTCCCTTGAGCCCCTTTGGGCAGGTGAGGACGATACAATTCCTTCTGGTGGCATTTATAGTCACTTGGACTGAGAGGCAACAGGTGAGGTTAAGGTGAGGTACTTGGAAGAAATGGAGAGAGGTCCTTGCAACAAACTCTTCTGAAGAAGAAGATAGAGCAGTTTATTCCTCGAATAAAATCGCAAAAGACAACAGACGGACAATTTGAAAATATAAATTTACTAATCACTCATTTCATCATCAGGTTTGGGTTGACTCATCTCTCAATGTCTACTATGTTGCTGCTACAACAGTAGTTTAGAGTGGTGCTTTGCTTGAATTTATACAGCCTCGCAAATGACCCGAGGATGAGGCGACCATAAGTGGGATAAATCTAGGTGATCGATTTACCTTTTGTCACATTTCCCTTGGTTGACTGGCTCGTACCCGATCGGTCTTATTTTTTCATATTATCATGGTATCGGTTATTCCTATGGAATATTGGTTTTGGTGTGTTTTGTGTAGTGGCTGGATGAATAATGTATATACATA
>SDVV010000197.1:0-36667 GCA_016164225.1 Gammarus roeselii | reverse complement strand
TATATACATATGGGTGTGTGTGCAGAGTATTCGGGGGACGAATACTGTTATTCAAGACCGTAGTCAACACTTTACCTAGAAGCCAAGGAGGGCATAATCGGAAGTGCATCGGGTGGATGGGTAACATTACGGCTACACCTAAATTCGAGTTCATACACGACCCCGCCCGGCTATGACAAGAAGTTGTACATTGTACATTGAGCAGTTCAACCGTCAGCTCCAGTTACCCCATGAATATTATATATAACGAGGTACCGTTTTCTTTGATAAGGAAGTGCAGTTCATATAAACGTGCACAGAGTATTCTGGTTGGGGGGGGGGGGAGGCATCCAAGACCGTAGTCAAACATTTTACCTCGAAGCCAAAAGGGCAGCAAAGGCAGTGCATCGGGTGAATGGGTAACATTACGGTTACCACATAAATCTGAGTTGATACACCACACCGCTTGTCTATGACAATGATTTTTAAGGATAAGCGTCTTCGTACATTGAGCATAACAAATGTCTGCAACAGTTTCCCAATGAACGCTATCTAGAACGAGATACCGTTTTGTTTCATTTGGTAGTGCGGTTATTATGAAGGTGCACTGAGTATTCGTGAAGCCAACACTGACATCCAAGTCCGCAGTCCAACACTTTACCTCGGAACCCTGAGGGCATGAAAGGTAGTGCAGCGGATGAATGGGTAACTTAACGGATACCACCTGAATTCGAGTTGATACACCACCCCGCCCGACTATGACAACGGTTTTTAGGAATAAGTGTCTTCGTACATTGAGCAGTTCAACCGTCTGCTACGGTTTCCCCATGAATATTATATTGAACGAGTTACCGCTTTCTTTTAATGGGCAGTGCGGTTCATATAAACGTGCAGAGAGTGGTCGGTGGGCCATCACTGGCTTCCAAGACCGTAGTCCAACAATTTAGTTCAAAGTCGAAAGGGCATATAAATTAGTGCATCGGATGATCGGGTAACATTACAACTACCACCTAAATTCGAGTGAATACACCACCCACCCGGCTATGACAACGATTTTTAAATATGAGTGTCTTCGTACATTAAGCAGTTCAACCATCTGCTACAGTTACACCACGAAAATTATGTAGAACGAGATACCGTTTTCTTTTATAGGGCAGTGCAGTTCCTATAAACGTGCACAGAGTTCTTGGGGGGCGAAAATTTGCATTCAAGACCGTAGTTCAACACTTTACCTCGAAGCCAAGAGGCCATAAAAGTAGTGCATCGAGTGAATAGGTAACAATACGGCTACCACTTAAATTCGAGCTGATACACTACCCCGCCTGGCTAGGACAACTATTTTTAAGGATAAGTGTCTTCGTACATTGAGCAGTTCAACTGTCCGCTATAGTTTTACAATGAATATTATCTAGAACGATATACCGTTTTCTTTTATACCGCAGTGCTGTTCATATAAACGTGCACAGAGTGTTCGGGGGCAAACACAGGCATTTGAGTCCTCAGTCCAACACTTTTCCCCATAGCCATGAGAGCATATAAGGTAGTGCATCGGGTGAATGGGTAACATTACGGCTACCACCTAACTTCGAGTTGATACAACACCCTGCCTGGCTATGACAACAATTTTTAAGGATAAGTGTCTTCGTAAATTGAGCAGTTCAACCGTCTGCTACAGTTTCACCATAAAAAAATATATAAAACGAGATACCGTTTTCTTTTATATTGCAGTGCAGATCATATAAACGTGCCAAGAGTATTCGGAGGGCGAACACTTGCATTCATGACCGTAGTTACACACTTTACCTCGAAGGAAAAAGAGGGCATTCATAAGTAGTTCATCGGGTGAATGGGTAACAATAAGGCTACCATCTAAACTTGAGTTGGTACACCACCCAGCCCGGCTGTGAATACGATTTTTAAGGATAAATGTCTTCGTACATTAAACAGTTCAACCGTCTGCTACGGTTACCATATGAATATTATGAAGAACGAGAGACCGTATTCTTTTATAGAGCAGTGCAGTTCATATAAACGTGCTCAGAGTATTTTGAGGGCGAACACTTGCATCCAAGACCGTAGTCCAAAACTTTACCCCAAAGCCAAGAGACCATATGAAGTAGTGCATCGGGTCAATGGGTAACATTACAGCTACCACCTTAATTCGAGTTGATACACTACCCCGCCCGGTCAAGATCAAGATTTTTAAGGATAAGCGTCTTCGTTCATTGGGCAGTTCAACCGTTTGCTACAATTTCCCCATGGATATTATATAGAACGCGCTACCGTTTAAAATTATATGACAGTTCAGTTCATAAAAACGTGCACAGAGTAATGGGGGGGGGGGGGGAACACTGGCATCCAAGACTATGGTCCAACACTTTACCTTGAGGCCAAGAGGGCATAAAATGGACTGTGTCGGGTGAATAGGTAACATTATGTCCACCACATAAATTCGAGTTGATACACCACTTCGCCTGGCTATGACAACGATTTCAACGATAAATGTCTTCGTACATTGAGCAGTTCAACTGTCTGCTACAGTTTCCCAATTAATATTATCTAAAAAGAGATACCGTTTCCATTTATATTTCAGTGCAGTTTATATAAACGTTCACAGAGTATTCAGGAGGCAAACACTTGCATCCTTGTTCATAGTTCAACACTTTACCTCGTTGCCGAGAGGGCATGAAAAGGTAGTGCATCGGATGAATGGGTAACAATACGGTTACCATCTAAATTCGAGTTGATACACTACTTCGCCTGGCTATGACAACAATTTTTAAGGATAAATGTCTTCGTACATTGAGCAGTTCAACCGTTTACTACAGTTTCCCCATGAATATTATATAGAACATGATACAGTTTTTTTATAAGGCAGTGCAGTTCATATAAACATTCACAGAGCATAGGGGGGGCGAACACTTGCATCCAAGACCGTAGTTCAACATTTTACCTCGATGTCAAGATGCTATAAAAAGTGGTGCATAGGGTGAACGGATAACATTACGGCTACCACCTAAATTCGAGTTGATACACTACCCCGCCTGGCTATGACACCGATTTTTATGGATAAGTGTCATCGTACATTGAGCTGTTTAACTGTCTGCTACAGTTTCCCAATGAATATTATCAAGAACGAGATCCCTCATCGTGTATACGGCAGTGCGGTTCCTATAAACGTGTACAGAGTGTCCGGGGGGAAACACTGGCATCCAAGTCCGTAGTCCAACACTTTTCCTCAAAGCCATGAGGGCAAACAAGGTAGTGAATCGGATGAATGGGTAACATTTCGCCTACCACTTCAATTCGAGTTGATACACCACCCCGCCCGGCTAAGACAACGATTTTTAGGTATAAGTGTCTTAGTACCTTGACCAGTTCAACCGTCTGATACAGTTTCCCCATGAATATTATATAGAACGAGATACTGTTTTCTTTTATAGGGCAGTGCAGTTCATATAAACGTGCACAGAGAATTCGGGGGTGAACACTTGCATCCAAGACAGTAGTTTAACATTTTACCTCGAAGCCAAAAGGCCATAAAATGTAGTGCATCGGGTGAATGGGTAACATTACGGCTACCACCTACATTCGAGTTGATACACTTCCCTGCCTGGCTATGACAACAATTTTTAAGGATAAATATCTTCGTACATTGAGCAGTTCAAGTGTCTGCTACAGTTTCCCAATGAATATTATCTAGAACGAGATACCGATTTCTTGTATACAGCAGTGCGGATCATATAAACGTGCAGAGAGTGGTCGGAGGGCGAACACTGGCATCCAAGACCGTAGTCCAATACTTTAGTTCGAAGCCGAAAGTGCATAGAAGGTAGTGCATCGGATGAATGGGTAACATTACAGCTACCACCTAAATTCGAGTTAAAACACCACCTACCCGGCTATGACAACGATTTTTTGGGATAAGTGTATTCGTACACAGAGCAGTTCAACCGTCTGATACAGTTTCCCCAAGAATATGATATAGAACGAGATAGTTTTCTTCTATAGGGCAGTGCAGTTCATATAAACGTGCACAGAGTATTCGGGGAGCGAACGCTGGTATCGATGACCGCAGTCCAACAATTTACCTCGGAGCCAATAGGGCATAAAAAGTAGTGTATCGGGTGAATGGGTAACATTACGGCTACCACCTAAATTCGAGTTGATACACTAGCCCGCCCGACTAGGACATTTTTTTTAGGGATAAGTGTCTTTGTATATTGAGCAGTTCAATCGTCTGCAACAGTTTCCACATGAATATTATTTAGGTTGAGATACCGTTTAATTTAATAGGGCAGTTCAGTTCATGTGAACGTGCACAGAGTATTCGGGGGGCAACACTGACATCCAAGACCATAGTCCAACACTTTACCTTGATGCCAAGAGGTCATAAAATGTAGTGTAAGTGTCTTCGTATTTTGAGCAGTTCAATTGTCTGATACTGTTTCCCCATGAATATTATATAGAACCAGATACCGTTGTCTTTTATAGAGCAGTGCGGTTCATATAAGCGTGCACACAGTATTCGAGGGCGAACACTGGCATCCAAGTCCGTAGTCATACACTTTACCTCGAAGCCATGAGGGCATGATAGGTATTGCTTCGGATGAATGGGTAACACTATGACTACCACCTATACTTGAGTTGATGCACCACGTACCCGGCTATGACAACAATTTTCATGGATACGTTTTTTCGTACATTGAGCAGTTCAACCGTATGCAACAGTTACCCCGGGAATAATATGTAGAACGAGCTACCCTTTGCTTTTATAGGGCAGTGTTGTTCATATAAACGTGCACAGAGTATTTGAGGGGTCGAATACTGGCTTTCATGACCGTTTTCCAACACTTCACCTCGAAGCCAAGAGGGCATGGTAGGTAGTGCATCGGGTGAATGGGTAACAATACGGGTACCACCTAAATTCGTCTATTGAGCAGTTCAACTGTCTACTTTTGTTTCCCCATGAATATTATATAGAACCAGACACCGTTGTCTTTTAAAGGGTAGTGGAGTTCAGATAAACGTGCACAGAGCATTCGGGGAGCGAACACTGGCATCCAAGATAGTAGTCCAACACTTTACCTCAAAGCCAGGTGGACATAAAAGGTAGTGCATCGGGTGAATGGGTAACATGAAGGCTACCACCTAAATCCGAGTTGATACGCCTCCCCGCATGACTATTAAAACGGTTTTTAGGGATAAGTGTCTTTCTTCGTACATTGAGCAGTTCAACCGTCTGCTACATTTTCCCCACATATATTATATTGAACCAGATAAAGTTTTCTGTTATAGGGCAGTGAGGTTCATATAAACGTGGACAGTGTATTCGGAGGGTGGGGGACACTGGCATGCAAGACCGTAGTTCATCGCTTTACCACAAAGCCAAGAAGGCTCAAAAGGTAGTGTATCGGGTGAATGGGTAACATTACGGCTACCACTAAAATTCGAGTTGATACACCACCCCAGCCGGCTATGCCAGCGGTTCATACAGAAGAGTGTCTTCGTTCATTTAGCAGTTCAACCGTCTGCAACAGTTTCCCCATAAATATTATATAGAACGAGATATCGTTTTCTTTTATAGGGCAGTGCAGTTCATATAAACGTGCACACAGTATTCCGGGGGCAAACACTTGCATCCACGACCATAGTTTAACACTTTACCTCTCTGCCAAGAGGGCATATAAGGTAGTGCATCGTGTGAATGGATAACAATAAGGCTATCACCTAAATTCGAGTCGATACACAACCCAGCCCGGCTATACCAGCGATTTTTAAAGATGTGTCTTCGTACATTGAGCAATTCAACTGTCTGCTACAGTTTTCCCATGAATATTATATAGAACTAAATACCGTTACCTTTTATAGGGAAGTGCAGTTCATATAAACGTGCACAAAGTATTCAAGGGACGAACACTGGCATTCAAGACTGTAGTCCAACACTTTACCTCGAAGCCAAGAGAGCATGAAAGGTATTGCAGCGGGAAAATGGGTAACATTACGGCTACCAACTAAATTCATGCTGATACACCACCCCGCCCGCCTATGATAACATTTTTTGAGGATAAGTGTCTCCATATATCGAGCAGTTCAATTGTCTGCTAATTTTTCCTCATGAATATTATGTAGAACGAGATACCGTTTTCTTTTGCTGAAAAGTGCAGTTCATATGAACGTGCACAGATTATTTGGGGGACGAACACTGGCATTTAAGACCGTAGTCCAAAATCTTACCTCGAAACCAAGAGAGCATGAAAAGTATTGCATCGGGTAAATGGGTAACATTACGGCTACCACCTAAATTCGTACTGATACACCACCCCGCCCGCCTATGATAACGATTTTTGGGGAAAAGTGTCTCCGTATATTGAGCAGTTCAAATGTCTGCTAATGTTTCCCCATTAATATTATGTAGAACGCGATACCGTTTTCTTTTGTTGGGAAGTGCAGTTCAAATGATCGTGCACAGAATATTCGGGGGGGGGGGCGAAGACTTGCATCCAAGGCCGTAGTTCAACACCCTACCTCGAAGCCAAGAGGGCATGAAAGGTGGAGCATCGGGTGAATGGGTAACATTACAGCTACCACCTAAATTCGAGTTGATACCCTACCCCGCCCGGCTATGACAACGATTTTTAAAGATAAGTGTCTTCGTACATTGAGCTGTTCAACCGTCTTGTACAGTTTCCACATGAATATTTTATAGAACGAGATATCGTTCTCTTTTATAGGGTAGTGCGGTTTATATAAACGTGCACATAGAATTCGGGGGACGAACACTGGCATCCATGACCGTTGTCCAACACTTTACCTCAAAGCCAAGAGGGGCTAAAAGGTAGTCCATCGAGTGAATGGGTACCATTACGGTTACCACCTAATTTCGAGTTGATACACCACACTGCCCGGCTCTGACAACGATTTTAAAGGATAAGTGTATCCGTACTGTGAGCTGCTCAACTGTCTGCTACAGTTTCCCAATGAATGTTATATAAAACGAGACATAGTTTCTTTTATAGGGCAATGCAGTTCATATAAACGTGCACTGAGTATTCGGAGGGCGAAAACCGGCATCCAAGGCTGTAGTTCAACACTTTACCTCAAAGCCAAGAAGGCATAAAAAGGTAGTGCATAGGGTGAATGGGTAACAATAAGGCTACCACCTAAATTCGAGTCGATACACAACCCAGCCCGGCTATGACAACGATTTTTAAGGATAAGTGTCTTCGTACATTGAGCAATTCAACTGTCTGCTACAGTTTCCCCATGAATATCATATAGAACGAGATACAGTTTTTTTATAGGGCAGTGCGTTTCATATAAACGTGCACAGAGTATTTGGGGGACGAACACTGGCATTCAAGACCGTAGTCCAACACTTTGGTTCGAAGCCGAAATGGCATATAGGGTAGTGCATCGGATGAATGGGTAACATTCCAGCTACCTTCTAAATTTGAGTTGATACACAAGCCACCCGGCTATGACAACGATTTTTAAAGATATGTTCTCAAGTGTGTACAAGTGTAGGAAGACAAAAACAGGCCTATGGGCCCAAACTAGGTTGCTTTTTGGTAGCAAGAGTGTTAGTTCTGGAGTAGAACGTCTAAGAGGCCTATTGACTTAAACTAGGTTGCCCCTTAGTAGCAAGAGGATTAGTTTTGAAGTAGAATCTCTAAGAGAGCTTCGTGTGCCATTTCTATTTTTTTATAACAACAGAAAATGGAACGGTTTAGTGTTTTTCGGCGATTTATGTTGATTTTATCGAGCCGCGACTTGAACGTTTCGATTGTATTGCTGTTTACATCTCCGCTGGAAGTTTGTTCCATTCTTCGACAACTCTATTCGTGAAGAAATTGCGAGTGATGTCCAGTGAGAAACGTTTCCCAACGATTTTGTTCCTAATGTTCCTAGTCACTCCGTTTGTAACTAGAGTGAAAAGGCTCACTCGGTCGACGTTTTCCTTACCATACATAATCTTCCACCCTTTTATCATGTCGCCTCTGACTCGACGTTTCTCTAGCGAATAAAGATTGAGTTCACGAAGCCAGTCTTCGTACGATTCATTCCGCAGCGAGGGGATGAGTTTGGTAGCTCTACGTTGAACCTTCTCAAGTTTAATACGTCTTTTCGAAGGAATGGAGACCAGAATTGAACGGCATACTCGAGATGCGGTCTAACAAATAAATCAAATAATTTGAGCATACTGTGCTGGTTTTTGTAAGATATAGTGCGGGATATCATACCTAGCATTTTGTTGCCTTTCTTGGCAGCATCGTTACATTGCTTGCTGCTAATTGAATCGATTCTAATGATGACACCTAAATCTCTCTCTTCTGTGACGGGAATGAGTTTTTTTCCAGACATTGAATATTCGTGTTTGGGGTTAGGAAGACCTATGTGCATAACTTTGCATTTGTCGACATTAAATTTCAATTTGCCACTTTTCTGACCAATCATCAATTTTGTTCAAGTCTAGTTGGATCTGCTGACACTCTAGTTCAGTTTGCACTTTTCCTCCGATCTTAGTATCGTCTGCAAACTTGCTAATGTTTGAGAGTACGTTGCTATCGAGATCGTTAATGAATGTTATAAAGAGAACTGGCCCCAACACGTATCCCTGAGGCACGCCGCTTGTAACGTTACCCCAGGGGGAGGGAGCTCCGTTAAGTATAATTCGCCGCCGTCTGTTCGTAAGCCAGCATTTTATCCAGCTAATAAGCTCGCCTCGAATACCGATGCTGTGCAATTTACTAATTAGGCGCTTGTGGGGGACTTTATCACAGGCCTTTTGAAAGTCAAGGTAGATGATATCGTTTGGAGATTTTGTGTCGTGGATTTCGATTATATTTCTGAAAAAGAGTAGCAGATCTTTAAGACAGGAACGGTTGTGTCTAAAACCATGCTGGGAGTCACCAATCAATTTGTTTGATTCTAAGAATTCTGTAATTTTATCCGTTATCAAACTTTTCATCAACTTGCCAATGACTGAGGTGAGACTAATTGAACGGTAGTTGCCGGGACACTTTTTGTCCCCTTCTTTAAAAATTGGGGTAACATTGGCCTCTTTTCATTAAGAGGGGCAGGTGCCATTTGTGAGAGATTGGGTGAAAATGTTTGATAAATGTTCGGCGATTTCGTTTCTAGTCTTTTTTAGAATTCTAGGATGAATTTGGTCTGGACCTGGAGATTTGGTGACTTTCAATTTATCTATATATTTATGAACTTTGGTGGGGAAAAAGTTCACTATGGTGAGGGCTTCAATTTGTTTTGCCGCTACGATATCCTCAGGATTAGGGATATCCTGATTCTCTAACGTAAATACAGAGCAAAAGTATTCGTTAAGTAGAACACTCATTTTGGTGTCATCCGTTTCTAGCTCACCAACGTCGTTCTCGAGAGGACCTATTACAGATTTTACATTTTTTTTGCTCGAAATATAACTAAAAAATTGTTTTGGATCAGTTTTGGCGTTGGCAGCAACTTCATTTTCATAATCTTTCTTCTTTCGTTTCAGGACCCTCTTTAGATCTCGTCTGCTAATTTTGTATTAATTTTTTGCTACGTCATGTGGATGTCTTTGCTCTATCGAATACTTTGCTTTCTTTCTTGAATGAAGACGCTGCAATTCTCCTTTCCAGTACTTGGGCTGATAGGCTGCTGTTCGCTTGTTTTTGCGCGGGATATGCTCAGGTTCAATATTTTTAAGTGCAGTCAAAAAATAGTCATGCGATTGATTGACATCTTGTCCGAGGGTTATATTTGCTGACATTATTGACTCTCTTAAGTCATCAAAGTTGACTAATCTGAAGTTAGTGACAGTTGTGCGGATTTTTGATGTATTCAACTCGAGCTCTTTCAAAAAACGGATACAGTTGTGGTCAGTAGTTCCGAGTGGTTCGCCTACTTCGACGTTAGTGACATGAGAGTCGCTTGAACTAAATAGGAGATCAAGAATGTTGCTACCTCTTGTAGTTGTCTTCATCATTTGGGTCATGAACTTATCGTCAGCAAAATCAATCAGACGTTGACCGGTGGCAGTACATTTGTCCGATTTCCAATCAATGTCGGGGATATTGAAGTCGTCAAGCACAATACTGTGTTGTGTTGTGACAACATCGACGAGGGTGCTGTAAAGATCGATATCATTTGCAACCTTGCATTTTTGGGGGGCGAATGACGAGAGTGATTTGACATTTTATATGTTTGCCGACTACTTTGATTGATATTATGTCGTGCCTGTTGTTTGGAATGGTGACTTCTAATATTTGCAGAGTGTTTTTTCACGAGAAACAACACTCCTCCGCCCTCTCGGCCATGTCTATCTTTGTAAAATAGTGAGTAACCGGGAAGAGTAAATTCGCCTAAATAATGTCTGGTGCTCCATTTCATTCACGATTCTGTGATTGCTATTATGTCGATACTTTCATTCAATGCAAGGATACCTAGTTCTTTGATTTTGTCTCTGAGACTTCAAGCGTTCACGTAGTTACATTTGAGAGCACCGTTAGTCACATTGACTTGATTTGTTTGACTTATTTTGTTTTTACTCTGAGGTCTTGTGTCGGAGCCAAGACTTTCGCTTTCGTTTACACGGGTTATACTAGCGGAGCTGCGACTACTGCCTCTAACTCGGACTGGATTGGTGACAAGAACTTTTTTGCTAGGACCTGTGGTGGTGTTTCGATGGGCACTTGTATTTGTTGTGTGTATCTCGTGTTGAAACGGACGGAGGTCGCTGTGTCGTTTCGTCGGGCACTGCTGGTGGAGTTGTTGGTATGATATCGTTTACGTTTTGACTTATTTTCGTTGACAAGTCCAGCGCCGATGATTTTAAGGATGTTTTCGATAGTATCAAGTCCATACGTGTTAATGTGAGCCTTGTTGGTGATTCTATTAAAGTTATAGTACTTTGGGTCGATCGTTGTATCACAATGATCTGAAAAAGAGATTTTCTGGGCTTTGCAGAAAGCTGCTAGGCGATTGCTAAGTAAAATCATCTTGCTTAACTTATATGTACTTTGGTTCGTATAGGGAAGGATGCCAGTGACATGGAGGTTCGCGTGTGAAGGTTTGATGTTGTTTAGCTTGGCTTCATACCTTTTCCATGTTGATTCCGTCTGCGACACGTCTTTAGCTCCGACTTGTATTATAATTTGCTTTGCTGAGTGTATCCTTTCCTATGCGATTATGCCTTCGACCTCGTCAATTTTCAAATCGGCTTTGCCGAGTATTCTCAGTTGAATTCTCCCTTTTCGCGGATTTGATTTGAAGGAGGTGACATTGTAATCACCAATAACAATAATTTCCTCTGTATTCTGAGAGTCCATTTCATCGGGCAATACATCGAATCAGTTAGGTGTATTGGGTCGAAAGTGGTGAGATTGTGGTCCAACGTGTGTAGCATTGTCACAGGGTGGCTGCCCCCTACTAACTACAGTTGAGTACAGTGCCTCGCTGTCTTTGCCTGAGTTTTCTATCGGTTTAATACGATCGTTTGTCTCAGCGTCTAGATCCGAAAGTTTCTTGGCGAATCCGGAGTCTAGATGCACTTGGATTTTTTTTCACTTTGTTTTGGGTGGCCTCGACAGTTTCCTTGACTGCTGCTAATTTGCTGCTTATCAGATCTTTAAATTCGTGAAATTGTTTCAGCAGGTTTTCCTATTTTAATGCAACGGCTATCAATCGGGTATCCATGTTGACTGTCTCTGTTATGGATAAGCTATTGGATGAGACTGTCTCTGTTTTGGATAAGCCATTGGAGGCGTGACGGATTTGTGCTATCAGTTATTCGATTTCCTCTGCCGCTTTACAAAATTTACAGCGCAAAATTTACAATGTCCTGGCAGAGAAAGAAGATCTTTAGCAATCCATTAGTTCGGGGGCGTACGAGGTGTGGCAGATGCCACATTCTAGCTTAGCCTGAACCATCTTGGACTGTTATAGAATTTACCGTTGGGAAAATGGACTGTTATCCCGAGTTCTATTTGTTGTGATTTCTTGTAGACAGCAGATATGAATGCAATTCTATAATTAGATGCGGGATGTGACGATTATGTCGACGATTCGGAAACGGAATTAAAACGGGAACGGACGATTCGAAAACGGCCGATGATTCGAAAACGGAATTACAAATGAGAGTCGGATGCGCGTATCGTCGGATGCGCGATAACGCAAGGTTACTACCTATTGCGAGATTTGGGTTGAATGCAAAGCTAAATTAACTTATAGCTGCTTCCATTTGCTTCTCAACAAGGGAATGATATCATGGTCCTGGGCACCAACCTTGTACCAGACATGACCGGCGGAATATCAGAAGATGACGAAAAAATAATTACAATTCAGTAAGTGGGGTGTTATGAAATCGTAGCACGATTCTAAGCTGCAAGATGTAAAGTGGTACAATAAAATGTATGTGGGCAATAGCTGATTGTACGCGGGTAATAGCTGATTGTACGTGAGTAATGACTGATTGTACTTGGGTAATAGCTGATTGCACGCGTATAATAGCTGATTGTCCGGTGGGGATAGCTGAATGTACGTGGGTAATAGCTGATTGTACGCGGGTATTAGCTGATTGTACGTGGGTAATAGCTGGTTGTACGTGGGTAATGGCTGATTGTACGTGGGTAATAGCTGATTGTACATGGGTAATGACTGATTGTACGTGGGAAATAGCCGATTGTACATGAATAATAGGTGATTGTTAGTGGGTAATAGCTGTTTGTACGTGGGTAATAGCTGAATGTAAGTGGGTAATAGCTGACTGTACGTGAGTAATAGCTGATAGTAAGTGGGTAATAACTGATTGCACGTGGGTAATAACTGAATGTACGTGGGTAATAGCTGATTGTACGTGGGTAATAGTGGATTGTACTTGGATAATAGCTGGAAAAGTTTATTTAAGTATTATCTGAACAATGAGAGCACACGTGAAAAAACGGAAAGCTAATAAGCATTCAATAGTAATCTTGAAAAACATGAAATAAAGCCGATAGAAAAATTGAAGCACGCTAAAAATTACCTCAATATACTGTCCTTAAAGAAATGCGCAAACAATGAATCGTGAGCTAATGAACCCAAAAGAGCTATTACAGAAAACACGAATAAAAGCGAATGGGCGAATAAGAGCAGAAAACACCTTTGCGAAGTTTAGAGAGCTTGTGGACACCAGCTTATGAGTTCAAATCAGAGATCATCAAACTCGCTAGATATTTGAACGGTTAGAGAGGTAGCGTTTGGTGAAAAGATACTTGCTTCAGCGCAGTAGACCACCAAGAAGCCCAAGTAACTGAATGACGTGTAATATAATCAAATGCTAAAGATGAAATAGAATATCACCGATGGAAAAAATTAAATAGAATACCATCAATGGAAAAAGTTTAGTAGGGGGCCATCAAAATGTCCCAAAACGGCAGCTGAGATGTAGATATCTGTCAAAACAATCTTGCAGTGACAGGAAAAGAGATGGGCACCCTTGGATTTGACGGTTGTTGGGTAATGACATAAAAAGTAAATTAAAATATAACCTATAAAAATGTTACTCAAAATAATCTTGGTCGTATACTAATGAAGGCAACAAGACTTATAAGGAATCCACTCAGACGTGAATTGACGCTAGCGGCTAGAGGATTGAAGCAAATCGAAAAATAACCTTGATAAAGTCCTAAAAGAATGCGCGAGGCAATAATCGGGGGCACGAGAATAAAGGATAATGAACACATAAAGGTAATCTAATGGGATATGAACAAAAGCTAACAAGCTAGTAAACGCAAACTAATGCACAAGAAAAAAAAATCTAAATAATTTCCTAAGAAACAGTAATATTGCAAGCACGTGTAAACCAGCTTATAGGCCCTGTGCAGTGATCACCAACACACTGAATCATTTGACGGTCAAAGAGGAAGCTTGTGGGGAAAACGTACTATATATAGACACAGGGTAATAGTACACTAGGGAAGAGTCTTGAGATTTGAGAGCACATGAAATTAGGCTAATATGACAATGTAGTGAGCAACATATCCAGTGAACATCTTGAATATTATGTAGAACGGATTACTGTTTACTTTTATAGAGCAGTTTAAATAATATAAATGGGCACAGAGTATTTGGAGGCGAGCATTTGCATTCAAGACCAGAGTTTAACACTTTACCTCAAGGCCAAGAGGGCATAAAAGGTAGTGCATCGGGGAATTATGGGTAACATTACGGCAACCACCTAAATTAAAGTTGATACAACACCCCCCCGGCTTTGATAACGATTTTTAAAGACAAGTGTCATCGTTCATTGAGCAGTTCAACCGTCTGCCATTGTCCCATGAATATTATATGGAACGAGATACCGTTTTCTCTGGAGGGAAGTGCAGTTCCTACAAACGTGCGCAAAATATTCGGGGGGCGAGCACTGGATTCCATGACCGTAGTCCAACACTTTACTTCAAAGCTATGAGGGCATAAAAGGTAGTGCATCGGGTGAATGGGTAACATTATGGCTACCACCTAAATTCGAGTTGATACACAACACAGCCGGTATGACAACGATTTTTAAGGATAACTGTCTACGTACATTGATCAGTTCAACCGTCTGCTGCAGTTTCCCCATGAATATTGTATAGAACAGGATACCGTTTTATTTTATAGGGCAGTGCAATTCATATAAACGTGCAATGAGAATTCGGGAGGCGAACATTGGCATCCAAGACCGTAGTCCAACACTTCACCGCACAGCCAAAGTGGCATAGAAGGTAGTACACCAGGTGAATTGGTAACATTACGGCTACCACCTGAATCCGAGTTGATACACGACCACGCCAGGCTATGACAACAATTTTTAAGGATGAGTGTCTGCAAACATTGAGCAGTTCAACCGTCTACTAGTTTCCTAAAAAATATTATACAGAACGAGATACCGTTTTCTTCTATAGGGCAGTGCAGTGCATATAAACGTACACAGAGTATTTAAGAGCGAACACTGACATCTAAGATCGTAGCCCAACACTTTACCTCAAAGCCAAGAGGGAATTGAGGTAGTACACCGTTTGAATCGGTAAAATTACAGCTACCACCTGAATTCGAGTTGATACACCACCCCGCCCGACTATGACAACGATTTTTAAGGCTTAGTGTCTGCGTACATTGAGCAGTTCAACCGTCTGCTAGATTCCCAGTGAATTTTCTATATAACGAAATAACATTTTCTTTTATTGGGCAATGTAGTTCATATAAACGTGCACAGAGTATCCGGGGGTGAACACTGGTATCCAAGACCGTAGTCCAACACTTTAACTTATAGCCAAGAGGGCATACAAGGTAGTGCATCGGGTGAATTGGTAACATTACATCTACCATCTAAATTCGAGTTGATTCACCACCCCACCCCACTATGGACTTTTTTTCAGGATAAGTGTCTTGGTACATTGAGCAGTTCAACCGTCTGCTACAGTTTCCTCACGAATATTATGTTGAACGAGATACCATGTTGTTTTTTATGGCAGTGAGGTTCATATAAAGGTGCACAGAGTATTCGGTGGACAAACACTGGCATCCAAGACCGGAGTTCAACACTTTACCTCGATACCAAGAGGGTATAAACGGTCGTGCATCGTGTGAATGGGTAACATTACGGCTACCACTTGAATTCGAGTTGATACACCACCCCGCCCGACTATGACAACGATTTTTAGGGATGAGTGTCTGCGTACCTTGACCAGTTCAACCGTCTGCTAGTTTACCAGTGAATATTATATGAAACGAGATACCGTTTTCCTTTGTATGGCAGTGCAGTGCATATAAACGTGCACAGAGTATTTAGGGGGGGGCGAACACTGGCATCCACGACCGGAGTCCAACACTTTACCTCAATACAAAGAGGGTATAAAAGGTCGTGCATCGTGTGAATGGTAACATTACGGCTACCACCTAAATTCGAGTTGATTCAACACCCCGCCCGTTTTGACAACAATTTTATGGATAAGTGTCTTCGTACATTGAGCAGTTCAACCGTCAGCTACAGTTTCCGTATGAATATTATATAGAACAAGATACCGTTTTCTTCTATAGAACAGTGCGGTTCTGATAAAGGTGCACAGAAAATTCGGGGAGCAAAAACTGGCATCAAAGACCGTAGTCCAACGCTTTACCTCAAAGCCAAGAGAGCATATAAGGTAGAGTATCGGTTGAATGAGTATCAATACGGCTATCAACCGAATTCGAGTTAATACCCCACCTCACCCGGCTATGACAACGGTTTCAAGGATTAGTGACTTCGTACATTGAGCAGTTCAACCGTCTGCTACCGTTTCCTCGCGAATATTATAGAAAACGCGATACCTTTTTCTCTCACAGCACAGTTCAGTTAATATAAATGGTCTCATAGTATTCGGAGGGCAAATGCTGGCATCCAACACCGTAGTCCAACACTTTACCTCGAAGCCAGGAGAGCATAAAAGAAAGTGCATCGCGTGAATGGGTAACATTGCGGCTACCACCTAAATTCGAGTGGATACACGGCCCCGCCCGGCTATGACAACGATTTATAAGGATAAGTATCTCGTACATTGAGCAGTTCAACCGTCTGCTACAGTTTCCCCAAAAATATTATTATATAGTACGCGATACCGTTTTTCTTTAATATGGCAGTGTAGTTCATATAAACGTATACAGAGAGTTCTGACCGTTGTCCAGCATTTTACTTCGTGGCCAAGAAGGCATATAAGGTAGTGCACCGGGTGAATCTGTAACATTACAACTTCCACCAAAATTCGAGATGATACACGACACCGCCCTGATATGACAACAATTTTTAAGGATGAGTGTCACAGTTCATTCAGAATTTCAACCGTCTGCTACTGTTTCCCCATGAATATTATATAGAACAAGATAGCGTTTTGTTTTATAGAGCAGTACATTTCAAATAAATGTGCACAGAGTATTCGGGGGGGCAAATACTTGCATTGAAGACAGTAGTCCAACACTTTACCTCAAAGCCAAGGGGGCATATAAGGTAGTATATCAGGTAAATGGGTAACATTGCGGCTACCACCCAAATTCGAATTGATACACTACCCCGCCCATTCTTGACCACGATTTTTAAGGATAAGTGTCTGCGTACATCGCCCAGTTCAACCGTCTAGTAGTTTCCCAGTGAATATTATATAGAACGAGATACCGTTTCCTTATATAGGGCAGTGCAGTGCATATAAACGTGTCAGAGTATTCTGGGGGCGAACCTGGCATTCAAAGCCGTAGTCCAACACTTTTTCTCGATGCCAAGAGGACATAAGAGATAGGGCATCGGGTGAATGTTAACATTACGTCTACCCACCTAAATTCAAGTTGGTACACCACCCGCCCATCTTTGACACCAATTTTTAAGGATGAGTGACTTCGTACATTAAGCAGTTCAACCGTCTGCTACAGTTTCCCCATAAATATTATATAGAACGAGATACCGTTTTTCGTCTATAGGGCAGTGCAGTTCATATAAACGTGCACAGAGTGTTGGGGGGCGAACACAGGCATCCACGACAGTTGTCCAACACTTTACCTCGAAGCCAAAAGGGCATATAAGGTAGTGCATCGTCTGAATTGGTAACATTACGGCTACCACCTAAATTCGAGTTGATACATCAGCCCAACCGACTATGACAACGCTTTCAGGATGTATATGTGGACATTGAGCAGTTCAACCGTCTGTTAGTTTCCCAGAGAATATTATATTGAACGAGATATCGTTTTCTTTATAGGGCAGTGCAGTGCATATAAACATACACAGAGTATTTGGGGGTCGAACACTGGCATCCAAGAGCGTAGTTCAACACCTTTCCATGAAGCCAAGTAGGCATGAAAGGTAGTGCATCGGGTGAGTGGGTAACATTACGGCTACCACCTAAATTCGAGATGGTACACCACCCGCCCGGCTTAGACAACGATTTGTATGGATAAGTGCTTGTACATTGAGCAGTTCAACCATCTGCTCCAGTTTCCCCATGAATATTATATAGAACGAGATACCGTTTTCTTTTATAGGGCAGGGCAATTCATATAAGAGTGCACCGAGTATTCGGGGGGCGAACACTGACATCGGAGACCGTAGTCCAACACTTTACCTCAAAGCGAAGGGGGCATAAAAAGTAGTGCATCGGGTGAATGGGTAACATTACGGCTGCCACCTAAATTCGAGTTGATACACCACCCGCCGGCTATGACAACGATTTTCAATTATAAGTGTATCCGTACATTGAGCAGTTCAACCCTTTGCTACAGTTTCTCATGAATCTTTTATAAAACGAGTGACCGTTTTCTTTGATATGGCAGTGCAGTTCACTTAAACGTACACGGGGTATTCGGTGGGCGCACAGTGGCATCCACGACCGTAGTTCAACACTTAACCTCGATGCCAAAAGGGCATATAAGGTAGTGCATCGTGTGAATTAGTACCATTACGGCTTCCACATAAATTTGATATGATAAACCACCCCGACCGGCTATGACAACGTCTTTTAAGGATAAGTGTCTTCGTACATTTAGCAGTTCAACCGTCTGCTATAGTTTCCTCATGAATAATATACAGGACGAGATACCGTTTTCTTTTATAGGGCAGTGCAGTTCATATAAACGTGCACAGAGAGTTTCGTGGGGCAAACACTGGCATCCTGGACCGTAGTTCAACAGTTTACCTCAAAGCCAAGGGGCCGAAAAGGTAGTGCATCGGGTGAATGGGTAACTTTACGGTTACCACCTAAGTTCTAAATGCTAAACGACCCCCTCCCCCCACCCGGCAAAGTCAACGATTTTTTAGGATAAGTGTCTTCGTACATTGATCATTTCAACCGTCTGCTTCAGTTTCCCCATGAATATTATATAGAGCTAGATACCGTTTTCTTTTATAGAACAGTGCAGTTCATATAAACGTGAATGGAGTATTCGGGGGGGGAGAGGCATCTAAGACCGTAGTCCAACATTTTACTTCGGAGCCACGAGGGCATAGAAGGTAGTGCATCAGGTGAATAGGTAACATTACGGATACCATCTAAATTCGAGTTAAAATACGACCTCGCCCGGCTATGACAACGATTTTTAAGGATAAGTGTCTCCGTACATTGAGCCGTTCAACCGTCTCTTACAGTTTCCACTGTGAATATTGTATAGAACGTGACACCGCTTTCTTTTATAGGACAGTGTAGTTCATATGAGCGAGCACAGGGTTTTCGGGAGGCGAACATTGGCTTTCAAGACCGTAGTCCAACACTTTACATCGAAGCCAAGGGACATAGAAGGTAGTTCATCGATGGATGGGTAACATTACTGCTACCACCTAAATTCGAATTGATACACGACCCCGCTCAGCTATGAAAAAGATTTTTAGTGATAAGTTTCTTCGTACATTGAGCAGTTCAAGCGTCTGCTTCAGTTTCATCATGAATATTATATAGAGCTGGATACCGTTTTCTTTCATAGAGCAGTGCAGTTCATATTTACGAGCACATAGTTTTCGCTCCGACAGGCATCCAAGACCGTAGTGCAATATTTTACCTCGAAGCCAAGAGGGCATAAAAGCTAGTGCTTCATTTGAATGGGTAACATTACGGTAACCCCAAAATTTAGTTAAAACACGACCCCGCCCGGCTAGGACAACGATTTTTAAGGAAACGTGTCGTCGTATATTGAGCAGTTCAACCGTCTGCTACAGTTTTCCCAAGAATTGTATAAGGCACGCGATACCGTTTTTTTATAGAACTGTGCAATTCATATTAACGGGCACAAGGGTATTCGTGGAGCGAACACTGGCATCTAACACCGGAGTATAACACTTTTCCTATAAGCCGAGTGAACATATAAGGTAGTGTATCGAGTGAACGGGTAACATTACGGCTACCACCTAAATTCGAGTTGATACACTGCCCCGCCAGGCTATGACAACGATTTTTAAGGATAAGTGTATTCGTGCATTGAGCAGTTTAACCGTCTGTTACAGTTTCTCAATGAATATTACGTAAAACAAGATACCGTTTTCTTTTATAGGGCAGTGCAGTTCATATAAACGTGCACAGATTGTAAGGGGGGCGAACACTGGCATCCAAGACCGTAGTCCAACACTTTACGTCGATGCCAAGGGGGCATGAAAGGTAATGCTTCGGGTAAATGCGTAACCTTATAGTTACCACCTAAATTCAAATTAAAACACGACCCCGATCGGCTAAGACATCGATTTTTAAGGAAAAGTGTCTTCGTTTATTGAGCAGTTAAACCGTCTGCTACAGTTTCCCCATCCATATTATATAAAACGAGGAACCGTTTTCTTCTATGGGGCAGTACAGTTCATATAAACGTGCACGGAGTATTCGAGGGCGAACACTGGCATCCAAGACCGTAGTCCAACAATATACCTGGAAGCCAAGAATTATGAAAGGTAATGCATCGAGTGAATAGGCAACATTACCGCTACCACCAAAGCTCAAGTTGATACGCGAATCCGCCAAACTATGACAATGATTTTAGGGATAAGTATCTTCGTACATTGAACAGTTTAACCGTCTGCTACAGTTTCCCAAAGAATATTACGTAGAACAAGATACCGTTCCCTTTCATAGGGCAGTGCAGTTCATATAAACGCTTCACAAGGGTATTCGTGGGGCGAACACTGGCATCCAAGACCGGGGTCCAACACTTTTCCTGGCAGCCGAGAGGGCATATAAGGTAGTACATCGAGTGAATGGGTAACATTATGGCAACATCCTGAATTAAAGTTGATACACCACCACGCCCATCTATGACATCGATTTTTTAGGATAAGTTTCCAAGTACATTGAGCAGTTCAACCTTCTGATACAGTTTCCCCATGAATATTATATAGAACTAAATACCGTTTCCTGTTATAGGGCAGTGCAGTTCATAGAACCGTGCACAGAGAACTCGGAGGGCGAACACTAGCGTCCATGACCGTAGTCCTTCATTTTACCTCGAAGTCGAGAGGGCATATAAGATAGTGCATGAGGTGAATTGGTAACATTACGGCTACCACCTAAACTCGAGTTGATACATCACCCCAACCGACTATGACAATGCTTTCAGGATGTATCTGTGGACATTGAGCAGTTCAACCGTCTGTTAGTTTCCCAGTGAATATTATACAGAACGAGATATCGTTTTCTTTATAGGGCAGTGCAGTGCATATAAACATACACAGAGTATTTGGGGGTCGAACACTGGCATCCAAGACCGTAGTCCAACACTTTTCCATGAAGCCAAGTAGGCATGAAAGTTAGTGCATCGGTTGAATGGGTAACATTACAGCTACCACCAACATTCGAGTCGATACAGGCTATGACAACGGTTTTCATGGATAAGTGTTTACGTACATTGGGCAGTTCAACCGTCTGCTAAAGTTTCCCAATGAATATTTTATAGAACGAGATAAAGTTTTCTTTTATGGAGCAGTACAGTTCATATAAACGTGTAAAGAGTGTTAGGATGGCAAACACAGGTATCCAAGACAGTAGTCCAACATCGGGTGAATCTGTAACATTACGGCTACCACCAAAACTCGAATTGATACACGACCCCACCCGGATAGTGACCCCGCCCGATAAGTTTCATCGTACATTGAGCTGTTCAACCGTCTGCTAAAGTTTCCAAGTGAATACTATATTGAACGAGATACCGTTTACTTTCATAGGGCAGTGCAGTTCATATAAATGTGCACAGAGTATTAAGGGGGTGAACACAGTCATCCAAGACCCTAGTCCAACATTTTACCTCGAAGGCAAGAGAGCATAAAAAGTTGTGCATCGTGTGAATGGGTAGTTCTACAGCATCCACCTAAGTTCGAATTCATACACCACTCTGCCCGGCTATGACATCGATTTTTAAGTATAAGTGTCTTCGTTTATTGAGTAGTTCAACCGTCTGCTACAATTTCCCGATGAATAATAGAGAGAACGAGATGCCGTTTTCTTTTATAGGGCAGTGCAGTTCTTATAAACGTGCACAGGGTATTCGGGGGGCGAACACTGGCATCCAAGACCGTAGTCCTACACTTTACCTGGAAGCTAAGAGGGCATAAAAGGTAGTGTATCGAGTGAATGGGTAACATTACGGCAACCACCTAAATTCGAGTTGATACACGACCCCGCCAGGCTATGACAACGATTTTTAAGGATAAGTGTCTGCGTACATTGAGCAGTTCAACCGTCTGCTAGTTCCCCAGTGAATATTATATAGAACGTAATACCGTTACTTCTATAGGGCAGTGCAGTGCATATAAACGTGCACAGAGTATTTGGGGGGCAAACACTGGCATCCAAGACCATAGTTCAACACTTTACCTCAAAGCCAAGAGGGCATATAAGGTGGTGCATTGTGTGAATTAGTAATATCACGTTTACCACCTGAATTCGAGTTGATACATCACCCCGCCCAACTATGACAATGTTTTTCGAGGATATGTCTCTTGTTACATTGAGCAGTTCAACCGTTTGTTCGATTCCCAATGAATATTTTATAGAACGAGATACCGTTTCCTAATATAGGGCAGTGCGGTTCAGATAAAGGTGCACAGAGTATTCGGGGGACAAACACTGGCATCCAAGACCGTAGTCCAACACTTTACCTCAGTGCCAAGAGGGTAAAAAAGTTAGTGCACCGGCTTAATGGTAACATTACAGTTACCACCAAAATTCAAGTTGATACACCGCCCTGCCCGGCTTTTTCAACGATTTTTAAGGATAAGTGTCTTCGTACATCGAGCAGTTCAAGCGTCTGTAACAAAATTCCCACGATTATTATATAGAACGAGATACCGTTTCATTTTTTAGGGCAGTGCAGTTCAAATAATCGTGCACAGAGAATTTGGGAATCAAGCACTGGCATCTGAAACCGTAGTCCAACACTTTACCTCTCAGCCAAAGGGGCATAAAAGGTGGTGCATCGCGTGAATTGGTAACATAACAGCCACCACCTGAATTCGAGTTGATACACCACCCCGCCCAACTATGACAACGATTTTTATGGATAAGTTTCTTCGTACATTGAGCAGTTCAACTGTCTGTTAGTTTCCCAGTGAACATTTTTTTAAATGAGATACCGTTTTCTTTCTTAGGGCAGTGCATTGCATATAAACGTGCACAGAGTGTTTGGGGGCGAACACTGGCATCCAAGACCGTAGTCAACACTTTACCTCGAAGCCGAGAGGACAGTAAAGGTAGTGCATCGGGTGAATGGATAACATTACAGCTACCACCTAAATTCGAGTTGATACAGCACTCTGCCCGACTATGACAACGATGTTTATGGATAAGTGGCTATGTACATTAATCAGTTCAATCGTCTGCCCAGTTTCCCCATGAGAATTATATAAAACGAGCTACCGTTTTTCTTTATAGGGCAGTGCAGTTCATATAAACGTGCACAGAGTGTTAATGAGGTGAACATAGGCATCCACGACAGTTGTCCAACTTTTTTCCTCGAAGCCAAGAAGGCATATGAGGTAGTACATCGGGTGAATCTGTAACCTTACAACTACCAACAAAATCCAAATTAGAACACGACCCCGCCCGGCTATGACAACGATTTTTAAGAATAAGTGTCTTCGTACATTGAGCAGTTCAACCGTCTGCTCCAGTTTCCCAGTGAATATTATATGGAACATGATACCGTTTTCTTTTATAGGGCAGTGCAATTCATATGAATGTGCACAGAGTATTCGGGGTGGGGGGGAGGGCGGCATCCAAGACAGTAGTGAAACATTTTACCACGAAGCCGAGAGGGCATTAAAGGTAGTGCATCGGGTGAATGAGTAACATTACGGTTACCACCTAAATTCGAGTTAAAACACGAACCCGCCCGGCTATGACTACGTTTTGTAAGGATAAGTGTCTACGTACATTGAGCTGTTCAACCATCTGCAATAGTTTCCCTAGAAAGATTATACAAAACGAAATACCGTTTTCTTTTGTAGGGCAGAGCAATTCATATAAACGTGCACGGGGTATTCGGGGGGCGAACACTGGCATCCAAGACCGTAGTCCAACACTCTACCTGGAAGCCATCAGGGCATAAAAGGTGGTATTATTTCAATTGGTAATATCAGAGCTACCACCTGAATTCGAGTTGATACACCACCCCGCCCGACTATGACAACGATTTTTGGAGACATGTTTCTTCGTCCATTGAGCAGTTCAACTGTCTGCTACAGTTCCCCAATGAATATTATATAGAACGAGATACCGTTTTCTTTTATAGGGCAGTGCGTTTCGTATAAAGGTGCACAGAGTTTTCGGGGGACGAATACTTGTATCAAAGACCGTAGTATAACACTTTCCTTCGAAGCCAAGTGGGCATAGGAGGTAATGCATCGGGTGGATGGGTAACGTTACGGCTACCACTTAAATCCGAGTTGATACTTGACCCCGCCTGGCTATGACAAGGATTTTTATGGATAAGTGTCTTCGTACATTGAGCAGTTCAATCGTCTGCTCCACTTACCCCATGAATATTATATGGAACGAGATACCGTTTTCTTTTAAAAGGTAGTGCAGTTCATATAAACGTGCACGGAGTATTTGAGGGGGGGGAAGGCATCCAAGACCGTAGTCCAGCATATCACATCGAAGCCACGAGGGCATAGCAGGTAGTGCATCGGGTGAATGGATAACATTACGGTCACCACCTAAATTCTATTTAGAATACGACCACGCCCGGCTCTGACAACTATGTTTAAGGTTAAGTGTATACGTACATTGAGCAGTTTATCCGTCTGTTACAGTTTTTCTATGAATAATATATGAAACGAGATCCCGTTTTCTTTTATCGTTCAGTGCAGTTCATAAAAACATGCTCAAAGTATTCAAGGGGGGGGGGGGGAAGGCATCCCAGACCGTATTCCAACATTTTACCTCGAAGCCAAGATGGCATAAAAGCTAGTGCTTCATTTGAATGGGTAACATTACGGTAATCACTTAAATCCGGGTTGAAACACGACCCCGCCTGGCTATGACAATGATTTATAAGAAAACGAATATTATATAGCACGCAACACCGTTTTCTTATATACGGCAGTGCAGTTCTATAAACGTGCACAATGGTATTTGTCGGTCGAACACTGGCATCTAACACCGAAGTCCAACACTTTTCCTATAAGCCGAGAGGGTATACAAGGTAGTGCATCGAGTAAATGAGTAACATTACAGCTACCACCTAACTTCGAGTCGGTACCCGACCCCGCCAGGCTACGACAACGATTTTTAAATATAAATGTCTTCGTACATTGAGCAGTTTAACCGTCTGTTACAGTTTCTCAATTACTATTGTATAGAACGAGAGACTGTTTTCTTTTATATGGCAGTGCAGTTTATATAAACGTGCACAGAGCATTTGGGGTGCGAACACAGTCATCCAAGATCGAAGTCCAACGTTTTACCTCGAAGCCACGAGGGCAGAAAAGGTAGTACATCGGTTGAATTGGTATCATTACGGCTACCACCTAAATTCGAGTTGATACACCACCTCACTCGACTATGACAACGTTTCCAGGATAAGTGTCTTCGTACATTGAGCAGTTCAACCGTTTTTTACAGTTTCCCCATGAATATTATAATGAGCGAGGTGCAGTTTTCTTTTATAGGGCAGTGCTGTTAAAATAAACGTGCACAGACTGTTAGGATGGCGAACACAGGCATCCCTGACCGTAGTCCAACTATTTACCTCGAAGCCAAGAGGGCATATAAGGTAGGCCACCGGTTGAATGGGTCCCATTACGGCTGCCACCTAAATTCGAGATGATACACCACCCTGCCGGCTATAACAACAATTTTTAGGGATAAGTCTCTGCTACAGTTCTTCCATTATTATTATTTAGAACGAGATACCCTTTTCTTTTATAGGGCAGTGTAGTTCATATAAACGTTCACAGGATATTCGGGGGGTAACACTGCATCTAAGACCGAAGTCCAGCGCTTTACCTCGAAACCTTGAGGACAGAATAGGTAATGCATTATGTGAATGGGTAGCATTACGGCTACCACCTAAATTCGAGTTGAAACATCATCCCGCCCAGCTGTGACAACAATTTTTAATTATAAGTGTCTCCGTACATTGAGCAGTTCAACCGTCTGCTACAGTTTCTTATGAATATTAGATAGAATAAGTAACCTTTTTTCTTAGATAGGGCAGTGCAGTTCACATGAGCGTGCACATGTTATTCGGGGAACGGACACTGGCATCCCAGACCGTAGTCCAAAACTTTACCCCGATGCCAAGAGGGCATAGAAGGTAGTGCATCAGTTGAATGGGTAACATTACGGATACCACTTAAATTCGAGTTAATACACCACCACACCCGTCTACGATAACGATTTTTAAGGATAAGTGTCTTCGTACATTGAGCATTTCAACCATCTGCTACAGTTTCCTCATGAATATTAAATAGAGCGTGATACCGTATTCTTTTATAGGGCATTGCAGTTCATATAAACGAGCACAGAGTATTCCGGGGGCGAAAACTGGCATCCAGCACAGTAGTCCAACACTTATACTCGAAGCCAAGAAGGCATAAAAGGTAGTTCATAAGTTAAATTGGTAACATTACGGCCACTACCTAAATTCGAGTTGATACACCAACCCGCCCGACTATGTCAACGGTATTCATGGATAAGTGTCTTAGTTCAATGAGCAGTTCAACCGTCTGCTACAGTTTCCCCATGAATATCATATGGAACGCGATACCGTTTTATTTTATAGGGCAGGGTAGTGCAGTTCATATAAACGTGCACAGAGTTTTCGAGGGCAAACACTGGCATCCCAGACCGTAGTCCAACATTTTACCTCGATGCCAAGAGGGCATATAAGGTAGTGCATCGAATGAAATGATAACATTACGGTTATCACCTAAATTCGAGTTCATACTCGACTCCGCCCAGTTGTAACAACAATTTTTAACGATAAGTGTCCTCGTACATTGAGCAGTTTAATCGTCTTCTGCAGTTTCTCCATGAAAATTGTATAGAACAAGGGACCGTTTTCTTTTATTGGGCAGTGCAGTTCATATAAACGTGCATAGAGTATTCGGGGGGCAAACACTGGCATCCGAGACCATAGTCCAACACTTTACCTCAAAGCCAAGAGGGCTTAAAAGGTAGTGCATCAGGTGAATAGGTAACATTACGGTTACCACCTAAATTCCAAATGATAAATGACCCCGCCCGGCTGTGCCAACGCCTTTTAGGATTGGTGTTTTTCATACATTGAGCTGTTCAACCGTATTGTTCAGTTTTCGTTTGAATGTTACATAAAACGTGATACCGTTTTATTTTATAGGGCAGTGCAGTTCATATAAACGATCACAGAGTATTCGGGGGCGAACACTGGCATCCATAACCATCATCCACCATTTTACCTCGAGGCCATGAGGCATATAAGGTTGAGCATTGGGTGAATTGGTCACATATCGGCTACCACCTAAATTAGAGTTGATATACCACCCCGCCCGGCAATGACAATGACTTCTAAGGATAACTGTCCACGTATATAAGCAGTTCAACCGTCTGCAACAGTTTCAACATGAATATTACAGAAAATGAGTTACCGTTATTACCGTCCGCGCGACGGGCGGGACAATATAGTCCTCTTTTCTCTTACAAGGTTCCAACTTGGTGGAAGCGCAAATCTGACTATTGACTCATATCAGGTAAAATTAAAGAACAAATCTCCAAGTAAACTATATTGAATTATTATCCAGTACGGATGGTTGTGGATGTTCAGAGGAGTTGGGGAAATTAGGGAGCTGGGAGGAACAATGATTAGGAATGACACAGGTAAGGAACAATGGATTATAGGAGCAAAAAGTGATCGGAGAAAAGGAGCATGAGAAGGTGACCATACTGGAAAAGAAATATGAATGAACTAATTAGAAATGAATCACTTCAATCCTACGGAATAGGACTGATATCCCTAGGGGAAGAATTAACTTACGGATCTTAGAGGATATGAATAGTTTGAACCATCATGCAAAAAGCATACTGAAGCATAAACAATAAAGCAAGGGAACTAAATAGGAATCAAACGAACAATTAGGGAAGGGAACAGCAATTTAGCAAATGGTATTTAACGTTAACCAAGGAAAAATAACAATCAAAGTCAGGACAAAAATAAATTAGCAAGGGAAATAATTCACAATGCAATTCAACAAATGACTGGCATCATGATAAGTGCAAATGCAGTTATCCAAAAATGATAATATACTAAATCAGGGAGGGCTAACTGGTGTACATAACCTACACAAACGCTAGGACTCAATGTTTTGGCAGAAATGGGGAATACGTGCACGTAAATCCAACAACTAAAAACAAAAAGGAAACCTAATCGCAATCCAGAAAAATGGAACAGCTTAGGAAGCCTACGCAGAAATGATTAACTTAAACTTCTCACACATCAGCCACACCAACTGTATACTTACGAATTCACTGAGGAACAAAAATGAACCAACTCGCCCAGCACAGTAGCAGCCAAGGCAATTAAGTTTACACAGGTAGTGAGCACTCTGGGTAAAGCAGGTCAATCAAGCAGGATATTATATATATAATTAAATATTATGACCTGCAACGAAACAAAATAAAACTTATCATCCAAGATATATGAATACAAACATGAATGAACAAATTTAGACAAATGCATAGGTAGGGTCTCATGTCACAGGGGAGAGAATAATAGCTTGGCTTAGGAGTAGTAAGCCACCCGGGCACACCGTTTTCTTTTATAGAGCAGTGCAGTTCACATAAACGTGCACAGAGTAGTCGGGGGGTGATTACTGGCATCCAAAACCGTAGTCCAACAGCTTACTTCGAAGTCAAGAGGGCAAAAAAAGTTGGGCTTCGGATGAATGGGTAACATTACGGCCACCACCTAAATTCGAGTCGGTACAACACGACGCCCGGCTATGACAACGATTTTCATGGATAAGCGTCTTCGTACATTGAGCAGCTCAACCGTCTGCTGCAGTTTCCTCATGAATATTGTAAAGAACGAGAGACCGTTTTCTTTCATAGGGCAGTGCAGTTCATATGAACGTGCACAGAGAACTCGAGGGTGGGGACAGGAATCCAAGACCATAGTCAAATATTTTCCTCGAAACCATGAGGGCATAAAAGGTAGGGCATCGGGTAAATGTTTAACATTACGGTTACCACCTAAATTCGAGTTAAAAAAAGACCCCGCCCGGCTATGACAACGTTTTTTAAGGATAAGTGTCTTCGTACACTGATCAGTTCAACCGTCTGCTGCGGTTTCCCCATGAATATTACATAAATCGAGAAACGGTTTTCTTTTATAGGGCAGGGCAGTTTATATATGCGTGCACAGAGTATTCGGGGGGCTAACACTGTCATCCAACAACGTAGTACAACACTTTACCTTGAAGGCAAGAGAGCATATAAGGTAGTGCATCGGGTGAATGAGTAAAATTACGGTTACCACCTAAATTCGAGTTGGTACACCACCACGCCCGTCGATGATGACGATTTTTTTTAAATAAGTGTCATCGTACATTGAGAAGTTCAACCGTCTGCTACAGTTTTCATATGAATATTATATAGAACGTGATACCGTATTCTTTTATAGTGCAGTGCAGTTCATATAAACGTGCACAGAGTATTCGGGGGCCAACCAAGGCATCCATGGCCGTAGTCCAACACTTTACCTCGATGCCAAGATGGCATAAAATGTAGTGCATCGGGTGAAAGGGTAATATTACGATTACCACTGAAGTTCGAGTTGATACACGATCCCGCCCAGCTATATCAACGATTTTTGAGGAAAAGTGTCATCGTACATTGAGCAGTTCAACCGTCTGCTACAATTTCCCCATGAATAATACAAAGAACGAGTTATCGTTTCCTTTTATAGGGCACAGCAGTTCATATAAACGTGCACAGAGTATTCGGGGGGAAACACTGGCATCCTTGACCATAGTCCAACAATTTACCTCGGAGTCAAGAGGGCAAATAAGGAAGTGCATCGGGTGAATGGGTATTATTACGGTTACCACCTGAATTCCAGTTGATAAACGACCCCGCCCGGCTATGCCAACGACTTGTTAGGATAAATGTCGCTGTTCACTGAGCAGTTCAACCGTGTTGTTCAGTTTCCGTTGTAATGTTATATAAAATGAGATACCGTTTTATTTTCCATGGCTTCCGTGGCCGTCATCCACCAATTTACTTCGAAGGCATTAGGGCATAAAAGGTTGAGCATTAGGTGAATTGGTCACATATCGGCTACCACCTAAATAAGATTTGATACACCACCCCATCCGGCAATGACGATGATTTTTAAGGATAAGTGTCTACGTACATTGAGCAGTTCAACCGTCTGCTACAGTTCAACATGAGTATTATAGAAAATGCGATACCATTCTCTTTTATTGAGCAGTGCAGTTCATATAAACGTTCACAGAGTATTCAGAGGGCGAACACTGGCATCCAAACCGCAGTCCAACACTTTACCTTGAAGCCAAGATGCCATGAAAGGTAGTGCATCGGGAAAATTTGTAAAATAAGGTCACCACCTAAATTCGAGGTGATACTCCACCCGCCCGACTATGACAACGGTATTCAAGGATAAATGTCTTCGTACATTGATAAGTTCAACCGTCTGCTACTGTTTCTCCATGAATATTAAATAGAACGCAATACCGTTTTCTTTTATAAGGCCGTGCAGTTCATATAAACGTGCTGAGAGTATTCTGGGGGCGACCACTGGCATCCAAAACCGTAGTCCAACACTTTACCTCGAAGCCAAGAGGGCATAAAATGTAGTGCATCGAGTGAAAGGGTAGCATTACGACTGCCACCTAAATTCGAGTTGATACACCACCCCGCCAGGCTATGACAACGATTTTTGAGGATAAGTGTTCTCATACATTGAGCAGTTCAACCGTCTGCTAAACAGTTTCCCCATGAATATTATATAAACCGAGATGCCGTTTCGATTTATAGAGCAGTGCTGTTCATATAAACGTGCGCAGAGTATTCAGAGGGTGAACACAGGCATCCACGACCGTCGATCAACACATTACCTCGAAGCCAAGATGGCATATAAAGTAGTGCATCGGGTGAATGGGTAACATTACAGTCAATACCTAAATTCAAGTTGATACACGACCCCTTCCGGCTATAACGACGATTTTTATGGATAAGTGTCATCGTACATTGAGCAGTTCAATCGTCTACTACAGTTTCCCACATTATTATTATATAGAACGAGATACCGTTTTTTTAAAGGGCAGTGCAGATAAAAAAAAACGTACTCAGAGTTATTGAGGGGCGAACACTGGCTGGCATCCAACACCGTAGTCCAGCACTTTATCTCGATGCCAAGAGGGCATAACATGTAGTGCATCGGGTGAAAGGGTAACATCACGGCTGCCACCTAAATTCGAGTTGATACACCACCCCGCCCGGCTATGACAACGATTTTTAAGGATATGTGTCTTCGTACATTGAGCAGTTCAACCGTCTGGTATAGTTTCCCCATAAATTTTATATAAAACGTGATCCCGTTTTCTTTTATAGGGCAGTGCAGTTTATATGAACGTGCACAGAGTATCCGGGGGGCTAACACTGGCATCCAACAACGTACTACAATACTTTACCTTGAAGCCAAGAGGGTATATAAGGTAGTGCATCGGGTGATTGAGTAACATTACGGCTACCACCGAAATTCGAGTTCATACAGCACCACGCCCGTCAATGATGACGATTTTTATGGATAACTGTCTTTGTATATTGAGAAGTTCAACCGTCTGCTACAGTTTCCTAATGAATATTATAGAGAACGTGATACCGTATTCTTATATAGGGCAGTGCAGTTCATGTAAACGTGCACAGAGTATTCGGGGGTGAACAAAAGCATCCAAGACCGTAGTTCAAACTTTACCTCGAAGCCAAGATGGCATAAAATGTAGTGCATCGGATGAAAGGGTAACATTACGATTACCACTGAAATTCGAGTTGATACACGACCCCGCCCGGCTATATCAACGATTTTGGAGGATCAGTGTCATCGTTCTTTGAGCAGTTCAACCGTCTGCTACAATTTCCAATGAAATATACATAGAACGAGTTACCGTTTCCTTTTATAGGGCAGTGCAGTTCATATAAACGTGCACAGAGTCTTCGGGGGGCGAACACTATCATCCAAGACCGTAGTCAATCAATTTACCTCGAAGCCAAGACGGCATAAAAAAGGTTGTGCATCGGGTAAATTGGTAACATTACGGCCACCACCTATGTTCGAGTTGATACACCACCCCGCCCGACTATGACTACGGTATTCAAAGATATATGTCTTCGCACATTGATTAGTTCAACCGTCTGCTACAGTTTCTCCATGAACAAAATATAGAACGAGATACCGCTTTCTTTTATAGGGCAGTACAGCTCATATAAACGTGCACAAAGGATTCAGGGGCGAACACTGGCATCCAAGACCGTAGTCCAACACTTTACTTCGATGCCAAGAGGGCATAAAAGGTAGTTCATCGGGAGATTAGGTAACATTACGGCTACCACCTTCAGTCGAGTTGATACACCACCCCGCCCGGCAATGATAATGATTTTCAAGGATAAGTGTCATCGCACATTGAGCAATTCAACCGTCTGCTACAGTTTCCCGTGAATATTATATATACAGAGTAACCGTTTTGTTTTATAGGGCAGTGCTGTTTATATAAACGTGCACAGAGTATTCGGGGGGCGAACACCGACATTCAAGACCGTAGTTCAACACCTTACCGCGAAGCCAAGGAGGCATACAAGGTAGTGCATAGGGGAAATTGGTAACATTACTGCCACCACCTAAATTCGAGATGATACGCCACCCCGCCTGACTATAACAACGGTAATCGAAGATGTGTGTCTTCGTACATTAAGCAGTTCAACCGTCTGCTACAGTTTCTCCATGAATATTTTATAAAATGAGATACAGTTTTCTTTTATAGGGCAATGCAGTTCATATAAACGTGACAAAGGGTCCGGGGGGCGAACACTGGCATCCAACACCGTAGTCCAACACTTGACCTCGAAGCAAAGAGGGTTTAAAATGTAGTGCATCGGGTGAAAGGGTAACATTACGGTCACCACCTAAATTCGAGTTGATACACGACTCCGCCCGGCTATATCAACGATTTTTAAGGATAAGTGTCCTAGTACATTGTGCAGTTCAACCGTATGCTACAGTTTCCCCATGAAGTTTATATAGAACGGGATACCGTTTTCTGTTTCAGGGCAGTGCAGTTCATATAAACAGGCACAGAGTATCCGGAGGACGAACGCTGGTATCAAGACCGTAGTACAACACTTTACCTCGAAGCCAGGTAGTGCATCGGATAAATGGGTAACATTACAGCTACCGCCTGAATTCGAGTTGATACACACCCGTTCTGCCATGAAATTTATTTCGAAGCATAAGTTTCTTCGCATATTGAGCAGTTCAGCCGTTTGCTACATTTTCCCCATGAATATTATATAGAACGAGATACCGCTTGCTTTTGTAGGGCCATGCAGTTCATATAAACGTGCTGAGAGTATTTGGCTGGCGATTACTGGCACTCAAGACCAAAATTTAACACTATACCTCGAAGCCAAGAAGCCATATTAGGTAAGGCATTGTGTGAATAAGTGACATTACGGCTACCACCTAAATTCGAGTTGATACACCACCCCGCCCGGCTATGACAACGATTTTTAAGTATCAGGTTCTTCCTATATTGAGCATTTCGACCGTTTGCTACAGTTTCCTCATGAATAATATATAAAACGAGATGCGTTCTCCTTTATAGGGCGTTGCAGTTCATATAAACGAGCACAGAGTATTCGGGGGGCGAACACTGGTATCCAAGACCGTAGTCCAACCCTTAACCTAGAAGCCAAGAGGGCATAAAAAGAAGTGCATAGGGTGAATGGGTAACATTATTGCTGCCACCTAAATTCAAGTTGATATACCACCCCGCCCGGCTATGCCAACGTTTTTTAAGGATAAGTGTCCCCGTACATTGCGCAGTTCAACCGTCTGCTACAGTTTCCCTATGAATGTTATATAAAACAAGATATCGTTTTCTTTTATAGGGCAGTGCAGTTCATATAAACGTACACCCTCCCAAGACTGGCATCCGAGCACCACCACCTACAGCAACAATGTCAGCCTCTCAGTCATCCTCGACATTCAACAACTCATCAAAATTCTCGGCCCACCTCTTCCGTACGTCCAAACTTTCCAACAACAACTGGCCGTTTTCATCTTTCACTACCTCCTCCTTTCCGGTATCTCATTTTCTCACCCTCTTCACCTCTTTCCCGAACAACTTTTTGTTCTCTTCAAAATACTGGCACAACCGTCTGCCCCACCTGGCATCGGCGTCCTTTTTAACTCTCCTCTCCACTCGTTTAACTTAGTTTTTCATCTATTTATAGCTTTCATAGGCCAACACCGACTTCACCTACAACGCTCCTCTTTTCCGTGCCATTGTCAGTTTGACCTCCTCGTTCCTTTTTTCGCAACCTTTGCTTCTGCACCCGCCCACACGGCGCGCACCACACGCATTCTTCGCACATCTCAGCAACGCATCTCTTAAGTCTCCCATTCTTCCTCGACATCTCTCAGGTCCTATCCTCTCATGTTGTCATATTCCTCCCTCAACGTCTGCTGGAACTCCTCAGCTTTTCTTCTCACATTCAGTTTACTTACTCTCACTTCCTCTCTTCCTCCTCCCTCTCTTTTTTTGTCCTTTCACCTCTGCTCCACTCTTAGTCTACCTTCAACCAGCAGATGGTCAGACATTCCTCCACCCTCTGCTCTCAACACCCGCACATCCATCAGTTTTCCCACCACTCAGCACAATCAGCACAAAATTCATCAGCGTTCTCTCCACCACTGACTCACGAGCCATCCTTGTCCATGTGTACTTGTGGATATTTTGCTTCTTGAACAAACTGTTCCCGACCACCAACTACTTCTCCGTACACAGACCTATCAGGTTTTTACCACTGTAATTTCTACCGGGAATGCCATATCTTCCTATCACATTCTCCATCACTACGTCTCCAGTACAACCAAATTGAATTGACCTCCCAAACTCTGAATACACTCACTCAGGTCAGTCCAAAATTGCTCGCTCTCCTATCTACTCCTCTCGCTACCCTGACCGTTGCACTCACGAATATCCATCATTCTACGCCTAACTTAACTTGCACCCACATCAATCTTGGGGACAGCTCTTCCCCCTCTGTAACGCTGCTAGCCAACCGATCACTCAGTATCGACACCACACCTTCTCGTGCCCTACCTTCCTCCACACTAGACTTTCTTCCACTTACCACACCAAACTCACATTCGCCCTTACCTTTCAACTTCGTCTCACTCGGCGTCAACACATCAAACATCCTCCTCACAAACATCTTGCTTATCTCTCTCCTCTTCACTTCATTCGTACTACAGCCACGCACATTCAGCGACCCTAACAATAGGGTTCGAAAAGGAGTGAGCCTCTCCTCCCCCGCTCGTCTGGCCGTCTTTGAGGCAGGGTTTTACTGAGAACGGGTGTCCTAGCTCCTTCGCCTCGCCTGTGATACGCAGGGGTTACGGTAGGACGATTCTAGTCCCCTCTACGAGGCGCCCTTTTAGTTGCCTTCTACTACACGCAGTGGTTACGGTAGCAAGATTCTACGCCCCGGCTACAAGCCGGGTGTAAAAAGATAGAACGGTAATAAAATGAACTAAATTAATGTTGATAACATTTAGCATACTTCCGGGGACTGGTATACAATTGTTTAAATTTTAATTATTGATGTGTGATTAGCTCCAGCAGATTATTTACATGATAATATCTACACGATCTGACTTAATACATACCTTTACCTACATTAGAATACCCACTCCCTGTACGTTGGTCGGTGTTTTACCTCTGAACACATTGGGCTGATGCAGCCCCACCACCTGTAAGCTCTTCCAAGGAGTACCTCTGTCCACAACGGACTTACCAATGGTATCATCCGAATGAACTCCAGCCCCGCTCCCCTTTTGCTGACCGGGGCTATCACAATATCCAAACAAACTTACTGTATCTATCGCCACTTCCTATAAGCTGTCCAGCAGGGATGATCATCCACACAATGTTACTCTCCGGTAAATTGCCTCGCGTTGTAAAATTAGCGAGAGAATATTCGGTATTACTTAGTCCTTAAATAGAAACAAACTTTTGGTTTGGCCACTAATTGAAATGTGCTGTATAAATGTTTTACTGCATTTACCCAAAATCATAGTTGCTATAGCTTATAATTAATTAAATACCGGAAAAAATCTTTTTGGATTCTTTTCAATTTTGAATCGTCAACTAATTGTGTTTCGCTACTGTCCCTCTACTCACAGTAAACTGATCCAACTCGGGACTGATCCGGCCTTCTCCCGTCCAACAGGTTGACAGTGTTTAATTTTTTCCTCCATTGCCATATATCTTTGAATATTATCCGACTGGGCTGGGATTCGTGTCGGCCACATAGATCGGGCATTGGCAAAATCGGTCAAGTCGGAGTTCGACGGCACAATTGTAAATAAATTTGAGGCAAGTTATGGAACAAGATGTGGAACCAGCATGGAAGAAATGAATCATTCGGAAATATCTTTGATCTACATATATATATATATG
>SDVV010000196.1:20673-36676 GCA_016164225.1 Gammarus roeselii | reverse complement strand
TTCCTGCCCAACCTAACCTAACCTAGGGTACGTGTTTCTAACCCGCGGGGCAAAGATACGTATTTCTAACCCGCGGGGCAAACATACGTATTTTTGTAAGGTACGTAATGCCGTTTTTTAGCGTTTTTTATTGAAGTTTCATTAAAGTAATAACTGTTAGGTTGGTACGCCTGTTTCGCTGAAATGACAGTGGCAGATATGACAGTTGCAGATTTTGAAGTGGTGGAAAATGCGTGTGGGCTGAATCATCGTTAGGTAGAAAGCACGTGGGATGAAAGATTTTTAGCGGTTATGACAGTGTCCGGCCATGACAGTGAGGCGAAGTGAAGTGGCGATAGTGCGCGTGTGCGGGAATAATTTTAGCGCGAACGCTGGGCTCCCCTTTCCACACATCATACGAAGATCGTAGAAAACCTAAACTCCAGTTCAATATGCATATATCATTACTTATTACGCATAAAATGCAGTGCAAATGTAGATGCTTCATGCCTCATGTAACTTCGTTAGGACGGCTACCGAGTGCGGTAAACGGGCCGTTCTAGCAAACTATGCTCGTTTAGATCAACTTGGGAGGGAACTAAAGGTTCAACGGGACTAGCTGTTTTCATATCAACCAGGGAAGAATATGAAGGAACATTTCAACAGAAACACCGAATCTGTTCACTTTTGGTCCTCGATTCATACACGAGCTCCGTAGAAACAATTAATGTTAATTACGCTCCTCAATCATTGAAGGCAAGCTTGCGTTTGTTACGAATAAAGCTTTCATTGTTACGAATAAATGCTTTCATTTGTTACAAATAAATACACCGACACAAATGCTGGCAGGAAAAGTGCGGCGTCGAAGACTTGTCCACAATACAGGGCCACCAATATCTGTTCATACCTGCTTTGCAGCAACCACCATTACACAAACCATTATATCTTCTGAAATCAATCAATTTCCCGGCAACAGGTACGCCGAAATAGCATTTTTACTGCATTAGTAAAATTTGAAATATTGATTTTTGATTTTTTTATTATCCAATTCATCTCGTACCGAATTGTTGATGTGATGAAAATTTGAAAGAGTTTTAAATCAATTAATGCCAATAAGACGATTACCTCATGCACTCGCCTGAAATAAATTTGCCATGATTTCTAATAATTATATGGAGAGATGGTGAGGGCTGGATGTGAATTATTAGTCGATACTCACTCAGTAATTGCATAGTAATACAAAATCATTGACAATTATACGCTGAATGGTAAACTGTGTATCGACCATTACACAATTGATGTATACAAGCTGGTTTGTCCTAATTGACATGATCTATTCCGATGAGGATCATTTCATGTCTCCCGGCCATTGCTCGACAATGAACTCTGTTACAGTAGGCTCTGATCGTCTCTTGGCCTCGGCCTGGCCGACAATTTGTCCCGGGAGTACCGTGTTTATTGGTCATAGAAACAAATTAGTTCCCACTAGAGCTGACGAATTGGCTTCGTTGACAAGCTCGCACACATGGGACATGATTGGGGCGATGATTGGAAAGTTTTAATGCGATATATCAACAGTGTATCAAAGTTCCTCATCCTACTATTTTTATTTTCAGTATACCAATTATTGTATTTGTCGAAACTAGATAGATATTACGAACATAGATTTAGGTCATTAACTGCGGACTGCTGATTTGATGTACTTACGCTTTATATATATTCCGAACACAAGGAAATTGGTTAATTTTCGTGAAACGAAAAGCTCTCGTTGAAAAAAAATCTTCTGAATATTAAGCCCAAGTCAACCAAATTCGACTCGTCTTGCACTTCTTAATTATCGGATTTCAAGTCCAGCGAGAAAATGTAATTTACGCAAGATGTTCGTGGTTGTAAATTCGTAGTTTGTACTGGAACCAGTAGATAAGCGCGTACATTATTTCCCTCAGAATATATGTCTAGAATATATTGCAATAAGCACCAGGTATTGTCAAGCTGCGAAGGAAGGCCTAAAGGTTGATGTCAATCGAAAAATAACCAACGGGTTCCACTATTATTCAAGGTTTCACATTTAATATATCCTTGGGATTCCTTGGGGTCCGATTCCAGAATATCCATAGATTCCTCCCATTAGTTTGCTTTCACTACATTTTCCATCGTGGAATGTAGCCGAAAAAATGCCTGGAACGTGCCGCCTCAACTGCAAAGGATTTTTGATTTTATTAAAACATGAAACCCGAACAAGCCAACTAGTTTTATTTTTCAACGAACATGAAATTGTTTCCACTGTACCAACTGCATACAAACATCTCTGATGAAACACATCCGTTCACAAAAAAATGTACATACACAGATTGTTACCAAAATCCAAGGGCGTCATTGTAATTCTCGTCAAAAACTAAGTCTAGAAGTATATTATTGTCCTCTCCTACTGTTCCTTGCAAACTTTTGCACCATCTCAATTCTGAAGGATAATTTGACCCAACACTTTGGAAGCCTTTAATGTCGGACCATGTTAAACAAACTAAGAAATTGCCATTTGAGAGAAACCAAAATGGAAGACTTACGCGTTTGTTGGAGACTTATTGTGCAGGAATATCTGCTTGACAATATTACAATTATTGGACCGCCCATAACTATTCGTGAATTATCCCTCCAGGCGCCCTGGTAGCCAGTCCGTCCCTGCCAGCAAGTTAAAGGGAGGCATTGAGGCGGCGTTGGTTGAAGCAATAGAGCAACATATGAACTGTCACGATTACAGTCGAGTGTAACAAGCAAGCACCAGGAGCCATCTGAGTGGGTTTTGTGTATCCGTCATCGTCAACGCTGATGATCTTTGTTGATATTGCAACTCCATTACCGATGAAAGGAATACCCCAGCTGTCACCATCACTCCGTTTGTGGTGGCTCTCAAGTTCCCTGCCACCAGGTCCATCGTCTGCTCTGTCATTTGTGTCCATATCATAATCAATGTTGACAGAGACCTCCTCTCATTCTTCCTCCTTAATATTCTCCATGCAATAGAGGCTGCCGTCATCTGAGGTATTAAAACACAATACCTGACAAGGGTCCTTGGAGGGTGTCATGATAGAAGCTCCCCTCATAAACAATGCTGACAGAGACCTCCTCTCATTCTTCCTCCTTAATATTCTCCATGCAATAGAGGCTGCCGTCATCTGAGGTTTTAAAACACAGTACCTGACAAGGATCCTTGGAGGGTGTCATCATAGAAGCTCCCCTCATAAACAATGCTGACAGAGACCTCCTCTCATTCTTCCTCCTTAATATTCTCCATGCAATCGAGACTGCCGTCATCTGAGGTATTAAAACACAGTACCTGACAAGGATCCTTGGAGGGTGTCATGATAGAAGCTCCCCTCATAATCAATGTTGAGGTGGTTCTGAAGGACACTTGATTGAGAAGAAGAAGACTAATAACACTGTCGCCCGGTGAACATAAATGAGGTATTGATCAACGTCTAAAAAGGTTTTATTTGCGTAGGGAGACTGAAGCGTACTATGAATAACGAAGATGGATCTATCAGCTCGGAGAATTAAGAACTGAGGACTCATCAACAGTTCTTTGATTTTTGAGCAATTACAATTAATGGGGAACAACAGTTACTAATTAATATACAAGAAATTTTGCCAAAGGAATACAATACTCCAGAACATCGTTTTTTCTGCTTCCCATGAATCATCTTTATGAACACTTACTGCTTGTATTTAAAGGATGATCATCGCTTATAATTTGGTCTTTTAAGAGACAAAATGAAATCAATTCTGCTCTACACTTTTCATTAAGTTAATAGAAAGCATTCATATCCGTATATTACTTCAGTGCTAAAAAACAATCCAAGATTACAAAATTTGATTTGAATCTTGAAATTCAATATTTCTCTAGACATTTGTTTTTTTTCAAAAGCACAGAAATCTACCCAACTAATTCTGTACCAGGAAGAAATATATTTTTCTTCAGTGCCGTACTTCATAAAAAGGTTTTTTAATAGACACAAATGACGGCATAGTTCTAGGCAGTTTGATATATGTCTTTTAACAAAACATATTTTTTTTTTATAATAGACGCAAATGAGGGCATAGTTCTAATCAGTTTGATATATTGATAGACAGAGCTAAGGAAAGAATTTATCACCGTATCAGGAAAGAAGGAAGGAGACGCTTAGCTTTTCGATAATGAGACTACAAATATATTATTGACATGGATTAATGTTTAAAATTTTCAGCATCGAAATAACATGCCAAACTGATGGGACAAACTGAACAGTCTGCAGTTGATGCTGTGGCACATAACATTACGAGTGAACTAAAGCCGCTCCCCCTTGGCTCATGTTTCTAAACTTAGTATGAACGACATTGTATCTAGAAATTCTCCTTCAGCTTCACACATGGTGTATTACCACCAAAGTGGGCTAACTATCTTCAAACATAATATTGAAACTCACAGAACTAAACTGCTTATATCTGAATTGAATCATATTCTAGATAGTACTTGAACCTTCCTCGGCGGTAGAACAAACCATAAGACAAATTTAAATGACGGTTGTTGTCAAAACGGGAATTCCTATTTTACAAGACTTTTTGAATGCTATAGAATATAGAAAATCCTGAAGCGGCGCTTCACCCTCTTGATTTTCACTCACAAGGAATCCTCACAATTGTTTTAGTAATATTTGGTGTAGTCGAGTATTTTCGTATCACAAGTTGGTTATAACAGAAATAACACTCATGTACTTCACCTCGATTTAAAACCTTTGAACCAAATCATCAGAGTTGAAGAAAGTGCCACAGCTCGGGGCTTGTCGGCTGACTAGGAAGGATATTGATGCTTGCGAGCGTTAGGAGAACATTACGGATGAGGGTGATGAACGGCAGAGGCAGAAGATGCATCAATACGCGTGAGGGTGATGAACGGTAGATGCATGTGAGGCATCATTACGCAAGAGGGTGATGAACGGTAGAGGCAGGAGAGGCATCATTATGCATGGGGGTGATGAACGGTAGAGGCAGGAGAGGCATCATTAGGGATGGGGGTGATGAACGGTAGAGGCAAGAGAGGCATCATTACATATGTTCACGATTCATCAGCAGAGAAGACCGTTACGACCATTTGACAGATGGGTTAGGCATCATTCCGTATGAGCGTGATGAGTCGACAGTGAGGTATGACATCATTACGGATGAGCGTGATGAGTCGGAAGTCATTTATAAGCCTTTTCATGATTTGTCAATAGTTGCTACCATAGTTTGGCAGTGTGACATGTTGGCAGCGATGGCACGCAAGAAGAGCTGAGTCATGTTGCGACGCATCGACAGATGAGCGCATTAGGCGTGCGTGTGCGAGTCGCTATCTGACGTCTAATCAGGTAACCTGCCGCTAGGCTGTCACCTTTCATTACTTGATGACTCTTAAACTCACCAAAAGAAGTTACCAAACCATCAAAGCAAACTATCTGACGATTCGTGACCGAACACCTCCAAAGCCTACCAAAGGGAGCAACTAAAAAAATTATAAGCAAACTATCCTTCCTTCTGTTATCTGTCGACTCCAATGCTTGCCAAAAGGAGTTTCTGAAAAACCTCACAGCAATCAAACCTTCCTTCCATTACCTGACGCATCCGAAGCTAACCAGGAGTCGCTGGTAACATCAACCAAACGCTCCTACCTTCCTCTGGGGCTGAAGACAAAGCCTGCTTGATTCGCTAGCCTGGTAATTGATGACGCTGCGCCATGCTTTCTTTCATCTTCCGGAATATGCAGTCATCAGGACCCGTGTAGGTACTTTGCATTATAATATCGGAATACATTTTATTTATTCAATAAACCATTTTGTTTGCAAAAACTACCAGGAACTCATTGACTGATATTCTGGGATCAATATTGGACCTCCATCACTCATCTGTCGATGCGTCACAACATGAGTGGGCTCTTTTTGCGTGCCAGACCAATTTTATCACAGAATTCTTAAAGAGGCTAAAAATGAAATCGTCGAACATTTATCAAATATTTTTACACAATCTCTCACAAATGGCACCTGCCCTCTAAATGGAAAAAAGGGCCGATGTTACCCCATTTTTTTTTAATGGGACCAGAAACTGGCCCGACAATTTCCGTCCAATTAGTCTCACCTCAGTCATTGGCAAATTGATGGCAAGTTTGATAACGGATACCATTACAGAATTTTTGGAATCAAACAAAGTGATTGGCGACTCTCAGCATGGCTTTAGACATAGCCGTTCCTGTCATACGAACCTGCCACTTTTCCATGCCTATAATTGAAATCCACGACTCAAAATTTCAACTCGATATCATTTACCTTGCCTTTCAAAAGTTATTTGATGAGGTACCCCACAAGCGCCTCGTTAGTAAATTGCACAGCATTGGTATTCGAGGCGAGCTTAGGAACTGGATAAAATGCTGTTCTTTTCATAATATTCATTAACAATCCCAATAGAAACGTACTCTACAGCATTGGCAAGTTTGCAGACGATACTTCGATAGGAGGAAATGTGCGAACCGAACTAGAGTGTCAGCAAATCCAACTAGACTTGAACAAAATTGTTGATTGGTCAAAGTGACAAATTAAATTGAATGTAGACAAATGCAAAGTTATGCACATAGGTCCTCATAACCTCAACCACGAATATTCAATGTCCGGAAAGGAACTCATTCCTGTCACCGAAGAGAGATATTTCGGTGTCATCATTAGTAACGACTTTGAAAGTATCAAGCAAGGTAACAATGCTGACAAGAAAGGCAACAAAATGCTAGGTATGAAATCCCGCACTATCTCGCACAAACAACACTCATAGTATCCTGAACATTGTAAGACCGCATTTCATGAATTCCAATCAATTCTGGTCTTCACATCTTAGGAAAGACGTTACTAAGTTAGAGAAGGTTCATCCTAGAGCTACCAACTCATCCCTTCGCAGCGGAATCAATCGTACGAAGACAGGCTACGTGAACTCTATCTTTATTCGCTAGAGAAACGTCGTGTCAGGGGCGACACGATCGAAGTGCCGAAGGTTATAAATGGTAAGAAAAACATCGACTGAATAAGCATTTTCACACTATATACGAACGGAGTGACAAGGAACGATGGATGAAAAATTGTTGGGATACGTTTTTCGCTCGACATCATGCACAATTTCTTCAGGTATAGAGTTGACTAAGAATGGAACAAACTTCCAGCGGTGGTTGTAAATGGCAATACAATCGAAACGTTCAAGTCTCGGCTCGATAAGTTCTTCATTAATCACCGATATATAACTAAACCGTTCCGTTTCTTGATGTTTAAAAACAGAAATGGCACATGAAGCTCGCCTAGACGTTCTACTTCAGAATTAATCCTCTTGCTATCAAAAGGCAGCCTAGTTTGTGCCAATAGGCCTGTTGTTGTCTTCCTACACTTGCAAACAATTGTAAGCGTGTTCGCACCTCCAGGCCGTGTTGGGCAAAGTAAAGAGCAGTAGTAAATGTTATCAGTAGTTTGTCTAAAACTTTCTCACATGTATCGTACGAAGTAATTGGCAAACGTGTATAAATGCAGAGGCCTATGCTAAAACTGCTTCTCATAAATTGGACAAAGTATTTGACCAATAACTCTGGATACTGTAGTTTGTTCAAAACTTTCTCACATAGATCGGACAAAGTAATTAACAATTGAGTCTCGATACTATATTTGCCTCACACTGCCGACCAACTGAAAAAACTTGCACACGACAACAGAAGGCTTCATGTTATCTTTTAACATTCGAATTCTATTTGACAGATCCGAATAAGTGTAACTGCAATGGCCGTAATATTTTATACCAAGAGATGATGTTTCCGTCGGTCGGCTCGCAATGAACCAGGACGCTAGAGACCCACAATCTTTATGTGATAAGAATGTACGTAACTTCATTCATGACAAATTTAATTTGATGGTACCTATTACATCCAACAGGATTGATATGTGAATAAAGCGCAGGAGATGGAATTGTTTTTCGTATTTGAAGTTCTGAAAAGTGTCCAAACGATTAATGGAAGATAAAAGCAAATAAGTTGGTCTACATCCTGAATATTTTTCCGCTAGTGGGATTATGAAGCATGATTGAATTTTTTCACGTTGTACGGCGCATGATGTACTCCTTTCATGATTTGCATCCAATTCGGAAGTGATGCAAATCATTCTCCCCTAGAATTAGCTACCACCCCCCGTCGTTCAAAGACCTGATAAAAATGCCTCAATAGTAATCATGTTCTCATTCGTCACCGATGCAATCCACCAGCTCTGGCAAGTTGACTCGGACTGCCCCTGATTAATGTTCACTTGAACCAGAGCCGCAGATCGTGTGTCGGAAGAGGGTGCCAGCGAAGAGAACCAGAGCCGCAGATCGTGTGCCGGAAGAGGGTGCCAGCGACGAAGCAAACGCCTCAATTGATAAATCGTGACCGCATATTTAAGGTAATTATGGAATTAGCAGAACGATTCATACGTCGTTCTTGTGTTTCCTGAAACAAAAACTGAACAGTTATCTGTGAACCCGGGGTAGGAATATTACCCCGGTTACAGCTCTCCTGGCTAGTGTTTCGGTCAATTAGTGTCTATGAAACGCTTGGTATCTGACCTATTGATTATCAATGGTCAAACGAGTCAGTGTTTTCAGCGAGCCCCGTGTAATGGATGAGCCCTTGTATTGTGATGACGTCACCTGGAGGTTGACTCTCACCAAATATTGAGTGCTGCATCGTGCATCAGGCAACTGGTCAGCATACGGCATTAAGATAGCATCATCTCCGCATGACGCGTATCGCATGATGCGTGTATAAGCTGTGAAAGTATGGCATCATCTCCGCATGACGCGCATCGCATGATGCGTGTATGAGCTACTAAAGTTAGGCATCTCTGCATGTCGCGTATCGCATGATGCGTGTATAAGCTGTGAAAGTATGGCATCATCTCCGCATGACGCGCATCGCATGATGCGTGTATGAGCTACTAAAGTTAGGCATCTCTGCATGTCGCGTATCGCATGATGCGTGTATAAGCTGTGAAAGTATGGCATCATCTCCGCATGACGCGCATCGCATGATGCGTGTATGAGCTACTAAAGTTAGGCATCTCTGCATGTCGCGTATCGCATGATGCGTGTATAAGCTGTGAAAGTATGGCATCATCTCCGCATGACGCGCATCGCATGATGCGTGTATGAGCTACTAAAGTTAGGCATCTCTGCATGTCGCGTATCGCATGATGCGTGTATAAGCTGTGAAAGTATGGCATCATCTCCGCATGACGCGCATCGCATGATGCGTGTATGAGCTACTAAAGTTAGGCATCTCTGCATGACGCGTATCGCATGATGCGTGTATAAGCTGTGAAAGTATGGCATTAACTCCGCATGACGCGTATCGCATGATGCGTAAATAAGCTACTAAAATAATGCATCATCTCCGCATGAAACGTATCGCAGGATGCGTGTACAAGCTACATAAGTAGGGTATCATCACCGCATGACGCGTATCACAAGAAGCGTTTGTAAGCTACTAAATTAATGCTAGTCCTAGCTACCCTTTCACGTTCATAATCCCTTGTTTCACCTCTCCAAAGGTCGTGGTCAGCAGAATGCAGGCCAAAAAATCTTGTCGCTTAACATAAGGGCTCAAGCTGTTGTGCTCTCTGATTATTCCAACCAACTCATGTAATGATCTATGGATGGAATTCAATAACTAGACAAATTCTGAACATAATTGAATTTCACGAAACTACTCACATTTATTTGTAATAACTCTTTTGGTCTTAAAAGATCTTCTAAGAAAGCTCTTGCACCAGTTATCGGATGCGTGCCACCTTCTCAGTATTCTAGCTCAGCCCTGTCCACCTCTTGGCGACGGCTGATCGATGTTCGACCACAGCACCATAATGGCTTTCCGAGGCAAATGGCTCTCATAAGGGGCCAGCATCGGGCCATTAATCATAAGGACTTATGCCAATTATGGAAACTATTAGGGAAAGTATCATCACTATAGACCGCTGTGAACTAGGCGTAATATTAGGAAGGTTGCAAATACAGCGTTTCAAATTCGATATAACATACGAAAATAAGTTTTTTTACAAGCTGAGAAAATTCGTTTAATAATTTGTAAGATGTGGTTCACTTTCTAAAACGTTCTCTCCAAATTATATCATTGTAAATCATTATATCATCAATTACTTGGTCTACTACATAGAGAACAAATATATATTCTTACCATTGAGAGTATGATAAGTGAATCGTCGATAACATATTGAGAAACGATTATTATTTTTCTCTCAATGGTTAAGGAAGTCAAAGATTTAGGAGATTTATTTTTATTTGACACTGTCTATTTAAGCGACAAAAGTCAATTAGCATTATTTATAATATATATAGCGCGGCAACTAAATTGATTGCGGCCTAGATGCTGGCCAGTCTCTGGCGAGGCAGGTTGAGTGTTCTACCTTTGGCAAAACACAACTGCTTTATAACCGACAGTTATGCACCTCCCTCTTCTAATTAGGTGACAGATTGCTCACCGTAGCTCTGGCCATCACAATAGCCGACTGCCTAGAATTAGGCAGTCATTTTCATCAATTAAATAAACCCACCACCGTAGTATCATTAAATACGGGGATTGTGGATACGCGACCAACTTTTTGTAAAGTACAGGACTGAAGAAAAGTGAATCACTTCCCGTAGTAAAAGTTAACACGTCACAGGGTGCACAGTACTCTAAGTTTACACCAATCTGCTCAATTCTAAATCTGCTTATGTATATAAATCTACACGGTATGTTGTTATCAGTAACCTGAACTTGGATGCAGTGGCTAGAAAGACTTCTGTGTATTTAATAACGTTAACATGCAGCGAGTTTATGAGTTTCGAGATCCAAATCCATTTCTGTACATTTGCACTCTATTTAGAACAGAAGTAATATACGAACACGAATGCTTTTTATCAACTAAAGGAGAAGTGTAGAGGAGAAATAATTGGATGTTGGGGTTGGGAGGATAAAATTGCAATCGATATTTGTATTTTAGATCTACATGCATTAAGTCCACATCGATGAGTTTGATAGGCAGCAGAAACAATTATGTGCTAGAATATTGTAATCCTAGGGTAAGATTTTAAAAATTTTGATTGGTAACTGTTTTTTTCCAAGGGCCTCTACTCACATTGATTACAATTAACTAAATTATACTAATACTCTTAATGAGTCCTCATTTCTTAATTCTTCAAGCTTTTCAATTTATCTTCATTACTCAGAGTTCGATCACGTCTTTCTTTTCATGAGCAACGTTTTTTTTTAAGTCCTATTCAATGTCACATTTTTGTTCACTTGGCGACAATGTTATTGATCTTCTTCTTACCATTCAAGTGTCCTTCAGAACCGCCTCAACATCGATCACGAAGGGAGCTTCTACAATGACACCCCTCAATGATCATCATCGGGTACTGTGTTTAAATACCCCAGGTGACGTCAGCCTACTACGTAGAGGGTATCAAGGAGGGAGGATGGGATGAGGTCTCTGTCAACATTGATTAGGTTATTGACAAAAATGTCAATGCGGACCTCGGACCTTCTGGCAGGGAATTTACGAGTAAAGTCGGGCATGTTATTAGCAGCAAGCGCTGCTCATGAAGTTGCTTGAAGTGTGGTTGGGAGACTTGTTGGTGCTTCAAACTGAGTGATTGCGATAACTGGGTCATTCCTTTAATCGGCAATTGTGTTGCCATGACAACATTAAATTAAATGCACATGTAATCATGACCGTTTGTTTGTTACTGTATTGCTTCAAACAATGCGGGCAAAATCCATACATTTACAGCTTCTAGATTGTCTTATAAGCTCCAGAGCATTAATCTCGTATCGTCGCAAAGACTGAGTCTATTCGTAATGGCGACGGTTCATTGAACGAGGAAAATATGCAGGTTCTGATGCCTCGGAGCTGTGCATTTGACGAGTGACTTTTACTAGGAGTTATTTATAAGGTTTCGCTGTCGCATTTCGTAAACAGAATTTGTTTACACTTCAAGTCATTTGATCAACAATCCAGTATGACAGAAAATTATATACCAACAATATCGCACACCATACAGCGGACGAGGGTTCAATTACGGGCTCTGGACTAAAGGTTTTTCCGATGATGACATCACTGATGATTTAGATAGAAATCGTCGATGTTGAAAGAACTAATTCCTATCAAGCCTGATTTTCCGCGCGAAGTCTCATTAATATTCCATCAAGTCTGAGTTCCCGTCCGAATTCTTATTCATAATCCATCAAGCCTGAGTTCCCGCTCGAAGTCTTATTCATAATCCATCAAGCCTCAGTTCCCTCCCGAAGTCTAAATCATATTTCATCAAGCCTGAGTTCCCGCTCAACGTCTAAATCATATTCCATCAAGCCTGAGTTCCCTCGTCAAGTCTTAATCATATTCCATCAAGCCTGAGTTCCCGTGCGAAGTCTTAATTATATTCCATCAAGCCTGAGTTCCCGCGCGAAGTCGAGACGATCCTCATTCTCAACAATCAGTCAGCTCATAAACCTAATATTCGTCAAATAATCTAACACACGCTGTTTCCTGATGCATGAGTCATTATTATTTACATGCGTTTGAAATCTAAAGAAAGACGAGCGACACCAACATTGATTTAATAATGAATAGCTCCATCAAGAATAAGAGCGATTCACGGTAAAATCGTTGAGATATTCCATCGTTGATATATTCTATACTCCCAGTCATCGTTCATAAGTTCATTGGTTGACTCATTCGTTCAAGTTTATATCATTACCATTTGACGCTTCCCAACGCTCGATAACTCAACGCTACACAGAGAGGACAGTTAAGTCACGCATTACACATGTTTATGCTTAATAAGTAATGATCATGCACATCGAACAGAAATTTAAGATTCACATCTCTCCTTGCGAAAGAGCAAACTTAGGTACTCAAAACTACAGGCGTATCATTTGCCGACCGATACAAGATGAACAAACTCTTGGTCCCACTCACTTGTATCCTTGTCTCCTCCACAGGTTGTGTCACACCTCATTTACTAGGAAGTTATTTGTTGAGTTCACATCACAGGCAACAAAAAGCTGGTAAACTCTTCTCCTTTTATTAAAGCCGCCTGTAGAAGATCTTGTATTCCAGCATCACCTTCATCATTATGATCCTCATCGGCATGGAATTAAATATCGGTTTTATAGCTCCTAATATCGGACACTGTAATTTTAATTTCCTTAAGTAATTTCTGGTAGCGCTTGCTTCTGCATTCAAACAACCGAGTTCCAATAACATTTTGGAAAACATGCTTGTAACCTCAGCGCTGTGCCAATGCGATGAATATCTTGTTCAGATTCACCTACTCACGCAACATCGACAGTAAAACATCGACAGTAAATATGTAATTATGTATCCCATTGTCCTCTATTTCTGTGAAAACTCTTAACGAATACCTTTTCGTATCATATTTGTTGACATCTTCTTCCACTATACATAGGGTCTATGAATACAAGCACCATCAACGTGGCAATTATGAAGGATAAAGCAATAGCCATGTTATTATGCTCACTCGCTTGTGCATTTTATTCACGATATCGCATGTTTTTGCGTTAGTAGTTATCTATTAATTCATTTTTTTATAAAAGTTTTGAGGTAAAATATCTAAAAAAAAATCTGTATCAATTACTAGCATGAAAGAAGTTATTTGATAAAATTTAAATCCACTGCCTCTCTTTAGACGACGTGTTCCCCTCCATCGGTCGCCAGGTCGGGGACCTAATTGCGTGCAGTTCGTGCTCGAATGACGCCAGGGACCGGTTCATTACATGGCACGGAATCGCCCACTTGCGTCGACCCATCAGAGAGTCCTACTGGTCGGGAGCAGGGATGGAATTATCGGCCCACAATTGACCGCACCAATTAAAGAGTCCTTCTGAACTTGGGTATGAGTGAGGCCAGCGGTCCACTATGGACCGACCTTTCAGATAGACTTACTGATCAGGGGTAGGAGGGTGGCCAACTTCCCACTCTGAACTGACCTTGATCGGGGTGTATCGTCCATGAAAGAAGCGATCACACCTCCTCACCTGCCGTGCTGGGTAGAAAAGGACAAACAACATATGAATGTAGAAATGGAGTCGAAGTACACTTCTACACTACTACACAGTAGCGTGGATTTAAAGTACAGCGCAGGGTAGCCCCACGGTGTCATGGTCTCCGATCAGAGCCTCTGGCAGCCTCTCGTTGCCATGGTCTTCGAAATCTTATGATATGATATATTTGCCAGCGGCTTGTAAATGCGAATCATTCGACAGCGTCAGTGATTTATGCAGCTCTTTGAAGGCGATCGGGAGGCAATTGTGCGAATAACCCGAAAAAGGACCCCTGCAGTTCAGTCCGTAATATGCAATCATCATTTGCATATTTCTCAAAAGCGCCCGAGAAAAATCATTTTGCTGCCTATGAAATACGTCACTGGCTTGATCTACAAGTAAAATGCATAGTGATGAGTAAATTATTGACATAGAAGGACACTATTTCAATAACTGTAATCATGTAATGCATTTTTTTACTATCTATTACACGAGTTTGTGGGAAATTTTACTTGCGTGCAATAAACATTTTATTCCACGTCTGAAACGTCAATTCTAAACAACGTTTCTTGAAACTGGCCTATTCGCCTCGATGCCATTGAATTTAAATATGCAAAGCAACGATGGGCATACAATCAACTTGAAATATTGATTGTATGCAGATATACATGATTATCCCAAATGATTATCTCAAATGATTATCTCAAATGATGATCTCAAATGATGATCTCAAATGATGATCTCAAATGATGATCTCAAATGATTATCTCAAATGAAGATCTCAAATGATGATCTCAAATGATGATCTCAAATGATGATCTCAAATGATTATCTCAAATGATTATCTCAAATGATGATCTCAAATGATTATCTCAAATGAAGATCTCAAATGATGATCTCAAATGATGATCTCAAATGATGATCTCAAATGATGATCTCAAATGATGATCTCAAATGATGATCTCAAATGATTATCTCAAATGAAGATCTCAAATGATGATCTCAAATGATGATCTCAAATGATGATCTCAAATGATTATCTCAAATGATTATCTCAAATGATGATCTCAAATGATTATCTCAAATGAAGATCTCAAATGATGATCTCAAATGATGATCTCAAATGATGATCTCAAATGATGATCTCAAATGATGATCTCAAATGATGATCTCAAATGATTATCTCAAATGAAGATCTCAAATGATGATCTCAAATGATGATCTCAAATGATGATCTCAAATGATTATCTCAAATGATTATCTCAAATGATTATCTCAAATGATTATCTCAAATGATTATCTCAAATGACTATCTCAAATGATTATCAATTTCTGCATTGTCTGGCTCTTCGCACTGCATTGCCTGGCTCTTCGCAATGCATGACACTTAGAATAGTGAAGGAATGTGACCCCTTAAAGTAATTAATTGGGAATATATTCGATAAGTATTGTTTATGCTTACTCTTCATAAAAACTTCCTATTTTAGATCAGAAAAGAAAGTATAATAGTCGTAATCGTCGTTATGAGTAGTGACACACAAAATTGTGTATTTATTCGCGGTAGCGTTATCGGGAGTATTTCAGTAATTTTAAATTTGGGAGAAAAATATGCAATTTGTGGATGTTCTCCGGATTACGGAAATCAAAACATTTATTATCAGAATAAGTCTTCATTTAATTTTCATGCAAAACTATTCAAGAGAAATTTTAGAGAATAAATGCCAATATGCAGACTATAGTACACCATTCTCAGTCAATGAAATAATCATAGCTGAAAAATAGTGTTAGGTTAAGTAATACACATTAGATTATTATCGGAAAGACTTAGTTAAGTTTAGTTGAGCTTCAATTCAATAAGATGCAATTTTCGTTTTATATTCCTTGTACACACGAATATATATA
>SDVV010000196.1:0-20653 GCA_016164225.1 Gammarus roeselii | reverse complement strand
CTCGATTCATACACGAGCTCCGTAGAAACAATTAATGTTAATTACGCTCCTCAATCATTGAAGGCAAGCTTGCGTTTGTTACGAATAAAGCTTTCATTTGTTACGAATAAATGCTTTCATTTGTTACAAATAAATACACCGACACAAATGCGGGCAGGAAAAGTGCGGCGTCGAAGACTTGTCCACAATACAGGGCCACCAATATCTGTTCATACCTGCTTTGCAGCAACCACCATTACACAAACCATTATATCTTCTGAAATCAATCAATTTCCCGGCAACAGGTACGCCGAAATAGCATTTTTACTGCATTAGTAAAATTTGAAATATTGATTTTTTATTTTTTTATTATCCAATTCATCTCGTACCGAATTGTTAATGTGATGAAAATTTGAAAGAGTTTTAAATCAATTAATGCCAATAAGACGATTACCTCATGCACTCGCCTGAAATAAATTAGCCATGATTTCTAATAATTATATGGAGAGATGGTGAGGGCTGGATGTGAATTATTAGTCGATACTCACTCAGTAATTGCATAGTAATACAAAATCATTGACAATTATACGCTGAATGGTAAACTGTGTATCGACCATTACACAATTGATGTATACAAGCTGGTTTGTCCTAATTGACATGATCTATTCCGATGAGGATCATTTCATGTCTCCCGGCCATTGCTCGACAATGAACTCTGTTAGGCTCTGATCGTCTCTTGGCCTCGTCCTGGCCGACAATTTGTCCCGGGAGTACCGTGTTTATTGGTCATAGAAACAAATTAGTTCCCACTAGAGCTAACGAATTGGCTCCGTTGACATGCTCGCACACATGGGACATGATTGGGGCGATGATTGGAAAGTTTTAATGCGATATATCAACAGTGTATCAAAGTTCCTCATCCTACTATTTTTATTTTCAGTATACCAATTATTGTATTTGTCAAAACTAGATAGAAATTACGAACATAGATTTAGGTCATTAACTGCGGGCTGTTGATTTGATGTACTTACGCTTTATATATATATTCCGAACACAAGGAAATTGGTTAATTTTCGTAGAACGAAAAGCTCTCGTTGAAAAAAAATCTTCTGAATATTAAGCATAAGTCAACCAAATTCGACTCGTCTTGCACTTCCTAATTATCGGATTTCAAGTCCAGCGCGAAAATGTAATTTATGCTAAATGGTCGTGGTTTTAAATTTGTAGTGTGTACTGGAATCAGTAGATAAGAGCGGACATTATTTCCCTCAGAATAAATGTCTAGAATACATTGCAATAAACACCAGGTATTGTCAAGCTGCGAAGGAAGGCCTAAAGGTTGGTGTCAAACGAAAAATAACCAACCGGTTCTACTATTATTCAAGGTTTCACATTTAATATATCCTTGGGATTCCTTGGGATCCGATTCCAGAATATCCCTAGATTCCTCACATTAGTTTGCTTTCACTGCATTTTCCATCACGGAATGTGGCCGAAAAAATGCCTGGAACGTGCCGCCTCAACTGCAAAGGATTTTTGATTTTATTGAAACATGAAACCCGAACGAGCCTACTAGTTTTATTTTTCAACGAACATGAAATTGTTTTCACTGTACCAACTGCGTACAAACATCTGTGATGAAACACATCTGTTCACAAAAAAATGTATATACACAGATTGTTACCAAAATCCATGGGCGTCGTTGTAATTCTCGTCAAAAACTAAGTCTAGACGTATGTTATTGTCCTCTCCTACTGTTCCTTGCAAATTTTTGCACCATCTCAAGTCAGAAGGATAATTTGACCAAACACTTTGGAAGCCTTTAATGTCGAACAATGTTAAACAAACTGAGAAATTGCCATTTGAGAGACTTATTGTGCAGGAATATCTGCTTGACAATATTACAATTATTGGAGCGCCCATAACTATTCGTGAATTATCCCTCCAGGCGCCCTGGTAGCCAGTCCGCCCCTGCCAGCATGTTAAAGGGAGGCATTGAGGCCGCGTTGGTTGAAGCAATACAGCAACAAACGAACTGTCACGATTACAGTCGAGTGTAACAAGCAAGCACCAGGAGCCATCTGAGTGGGTTTTGTGTATCCGTCATCGTCAACGCTGATGATCTTTGTTGATATTGCAACTCCATTACCGATGAAAGGAATACCCCAGCTGTCACCATCACTCAGTTTGTGGTGGCTCTCAAGTTCCCTGCCACCAGGTCCATCGTCCGCTCTGTCATCTGTGTCCATATCATAATCAATGTTGACAGAGACCTCCTCTCATTCTTCCTCCATAATATTCTCCATGCAATAGAGGCTGCCGTCATCTGAGGTATTAAAACACAGTACCTGACAAGAGTTCTTGGAGGGTGTCATGATAGAAGCTCCCCTCATAATCAGTGTTGACAGAGACCTCCTCTCATTCTTCCTCCTTAATATTCTCCATGCAATAGAGGCTGCCGTCATCTGTGGTATTAAAACACAGTACCTGACAAGGATCCTTGAAGGGTGTCATGATAGAAGCTCCCCTCATAATCAATGTTGACAGAGACCTCCTCTCATTCTTCCTCCTTAATATTCTCCATGCAATAGAGGCTGCCATCATCTGTGGTATTAAAACACAGTACCTGACAAGAGTTCTTGGAGGGTGTCATGATAGAAGCTCCCCTCATAATCAATGTTGACAGAGACCTCTTCTCATTCTTCCTTCTTAATATTCTACATGCAATAGAGACTGCCGTCATCTGAGGTATTAAAACACAGTTCCTGACAAGGTTCCTTGAAGGGTGTCATGATAGAAGCTCCCCTCATAATCAATGTTGACAGAGACCTGGTCTCATTCTTCCTCCTTAATATTCTCCATGCAATAGAGACTGCCGTCATCTGAGGTATTAAAACACAGTACCTGACAAGGGTCCGTGGAGGGTGTCATGATAGAAGCTCCCCTCGTAATTAATGTTGACAGAGACCTCCTCTCATTCTTCCTCTTCCTCCTCAGATGGCTGCCGTCAACTGAGGTATTAAAACACAGTACCTGACAAGGGCCCTTGGAGGGTGTCATGATAGAAACTCCCCTCATAATCAATGTTGAGGCGGTTCTGAAGGACACTTGATTGGGAAGAAGAATTCTAATATCATTGTCGCCTGGTGAACAAAAATGAGGTATTTAATGACGCCTGAAAAGGTTTAATTTTCGTTGTCCGTGAAAAGGAGGGCGGAAGCGTACTATGAATAACGAAGATGAATGTAACAGCGCGGAGAATTAAGTACTGAGGACTCATCAACAGCTCTGTGATTTTTGAGCAATTCCAATTGGTGGGGAATAACAGTTACTAATTAAAATACAAGAAATCTTGACAGAAAAATACAAAACCCCAGAACATCGTTTTTTCTGCTGCCTATGAATCTTTTTGATGAACACTTACTGCTTGTATCTAAAGGATGATTATCGCTTATAATTTGGTCTTCCAAAAAACAAAATGAAATCAATTCTGCTCAAAACTTTTCATTAAGTTAATAGAAAGCATTCATATTCGTATACTACTTCAGTGCTAAAAACAATCCAAGATTACAAAGTTTGATTTGAATCTTGAAATTCAATATTTCTCTAGACATTTGCGTTTTTTAAAAGCACAGAAATCTACCTAACTAATTCTGCTCTAGAAAGTAATACATTTTTCTTCAGTGCCGTACTTTATAAAAAGGTTTTGGTAATAGACACAAATGAAGGCATAGTTCTAGGCAGTTTGATATATGTCTATTAACAAAACATAAAAAGGTATTTTTTAATAATAGACACAAATGACGGCATAGTTATAATCAGTTTGATATGTTGATAGACAGAGCTTCGGAAAGAATTTATCACCGTATCAGGAAAGAAGGAAGGAAATTCTTAGCTTTTCGATTATGAGACTACAAATATCTTATTGACATGGATTAATGTTTAAAATTTTCAGCATCGAAATAACATTCCAAACTGATGGGACAAACTGAACAGTCTGCAGTTGATGCTGTGGCACATAACATTACGAGTGAACTAAAGCCGCTCCCCCTTGGCTCATGTTTCTAAACTTAGTATGAAAGACATTGTATCTAGAAATGCTCCTTCAGCTTCACACATGGTGTATCACCACCGAAGTGGGCTAACTACCTTTAAACCTAATATTGAAACTCACAGATCTGAACTGCTTATATCTGAATTGAAATATATTCTAGATAGTACATGAACCTTCCTCGGCAGGACAACAAACCATAAGACAAATTGAAATGACGGTTGTTGTCAAAACGAGAATTCCTATTATACAAGACGGGTTGAATGCTGTATAATATAGAACATTCTGAAGCGGCGCTTCACCCTCTTGATTTTCACTCACAAGGAATCCTCACAATTGTTTTAGTAATATTTGATGTAGTAGATTATTTACATATCACAAGTTGGATTTAACAGAAATAACACTTATGTACTTTACCTACGATTTAAAACCTATGAACCAAATCATCACAGTTGAAGAAAGTGCCACACCACGGGGCTTGCCGGCTGACTGGGAAGGATATTGATGCTTGCGAGCGTTACGAGAACATTACGGATGAGAGTGATGAACGGTAGAGGCAGGAGATGCATCATTACGCGTGAGGGTGATGATCGGTAGATGCAGGGGAGGCATCATTACGCATGAAGGTGATGGACGGTAGAGGCAGGAGAGGCATCATTACGGCTGAGGGTGATGAACGGTAGAGGCAGGAGAGGCATCATTGCGGATGCGGGTTGTGGACAGTAGAGGCAGGAGAGGCATCATTACGCAAGAGGGTGATGAACGGTTGAGGCAGGAAAGGCATCATTATGCATGGGGGTGATGAACGGTAGAGCCAGGAGAGGCATCATTATGCATGAGGGTGATGAACGGTAGAGGCAGGAGAGGCATCATTATGGATGGGGGTGATGAACGGTAGAGGCAAGAGAGGCATCATTACATATGTTCACGATTCATCACCAGAGGAGACCGTTACGACCATTCGTCAGATGGGTAAGGCCATTCGACGCATGGACAGATGAGCGCATTAGGCGTGCGTGTGCGAGCCGCTCTCTGACGTTTAATCAGGTAACCTGCCGCTAGGCCGTCACTTATCGTTACTTGACGACTCTTAAACACACCAAGAGGAGTTACCAAAATCATCAAAGCAAACTATCTGACGACCGAACACCTCCAAAGCCTACCAAGGGGAGCTTCTAAAAAATTTATAAGCAAACTATCCTTCCTTCTGTTATCTGTCGACTCCAATGCTCACCAAAAGGAGTTTCTGAGGAAGCTCAAAGCAATCAAACCTTCCTTCCGTTACCTGACGCATCCGAAGCTAACCAGGAGTCGCTGGTAACATCAACCAAACGCTCCTACCTTCCTCTGGGGCTGAAGACAAAACCTGCTTGAATCTCTAGCCTGGTAATTGATGGCGCTGCGCCATGCTGTCTTTCATCCGCCAGAATATTCAGTCATCAGGACCCGTGTAGGTACTTTGCATTATAATATCGGAATACATTTTATTTCTTCAATAAACCATTTTGTTTGCAAAAACTACCAGGAACTTATTGACTGTTGTTCAGGGATCAATATTGGACCTCCATCTTCATCAAACGCGCGTAATGCACTCATCTGTCGATGCGTCACAACATGAGTGGGCTCTTTTTGCGTGCCAGACCAATTTTATCACAGAATTCTAAAAGAGGCTAAATAGAAATCGTCGAACATTTATCAAATATTTTCACCCAATCTCTCACAAATGGCACCTGCCCTCTAAATGGAAAAAAGGGCCGATGTTACCCCATTTTTTTTAATGGGACTAAAAACTGGCCCGACAATTACCGTCCAATTAGTCTCACCTCAGTCATTGGCAAATTGATGGCAAGTTTGATAACGGATAACATTACAGAATTTTTGGAATCAAACACAGTGATTGGCGACTCTCAGCATGGCTTTAGACACAGCCGTTCCTGTCATACGAACCTGCTACTTTTTTCATGCCTATAATTGAAATCCACGACTCAAAATCTCAACTCGATATCATTTACCTTGACTTTCAAAAGTTCTTTGATGAGGTACCCCACAAGTGCCTCGTTAGTAAATGGCACAGCATTGTTATTCGAGGCGAGCTTAGGAACTGGATAAAATGCTGGCTTAGGAAAACGGCAGCGAGCTGTACTTAACGGCTTCCTCCCCCAGGGGAAATATTTCAAGCAGCATACCTCAAGGATCCGTGTTAGGTCCTGTTCTCTTCATAATATTCATTAACAATCCCGATAGCAACGTACTCTCAAGCATTAGCAAGTTTGCAGACGATACTACGATGGGAGGAAATGTGCGAACCGAACTAGAGTGTCAGCAGATCCAACTAGACTTGAACAAAATGAAATTGAATGTAGACAAATGCAAAGTTATGCACTTAGGTCCTCATAACCTCAACTACGAATATTCAATGTCCGGAAAGGAACTCATTCCTGTCACCGAAGAGAGATATTTAGGTGTCATCATTAGTAACGACTTTGAAAGTATCAAGCAAGGTAACAATGCTGACAGGAAAGGCAACAAAATGCTAGGTTTGAAATCCCGCACTATCTCGCACAAACAACAGTCATAGTATCCTGAACATTGTAAGACCGCATTTCAAGTATTCCAATCAATTCTGGTCTTCACATCTTAGAAAAGACGTTACTAAGTTAGAAAAGGTTCATCCTAGAGCTACCAACTCATCCCTTCGCAGCGGAATCAATCTTACGAAGACAGGCTACGTGAACTCTATCTTTATTCGCTAGAGAAACGTCGTGTCAGGGGCGACATGATCGAAGTGCCGAAGGTTATAAATGGTAAGAAAAACATCGACTGAACAAGCATGTTCACACTATATACAAACGGAGTGACTTGGAACGATGGATGAAAAATTGTTGGGATACGTTTCTCGCTCCACATCATGCACAATTTCTTCAGGTATAGAGTTGACTATGAATGAAACAAACTTCCAGCGGTTGTTGTAAACGGCAATACAATCGAAACGTTCAAGTCTCAGCTCGATAAGTTCTACATTAATCACCGATAAATAACTAAACCGTTCCCTTTCTTGATGTTCAAAAACAGAAATGGCACATGAAGCTCGCCTAGACGATCTACTTCAGAACTAATCCTCTTGCTATCAAAAGGCAGCCTAGTTTGTGCCAATAGGCCTGTTGTTGTGTCCCTACACTTGCAAACATTTGTAAACGTGTCTGCACCTCCAGGCCGTGTTGGGCAAAGTAAAGAGCAGTAGTAAATGTTATCAGTAGTTTGTCCAAAACTTTCTCACATATATCGTACGAAGTAATTGGCAAACGTGTATAAATGCAGAGGCCTATGCTAAAACTGCTTCTCATAAATTGGACAAAGTATTTGACCAATAACTCTGGATACTGTAGTTTGTTCAAAACTTTCTCACATAGGTACTAAATTTGCCTCACACTGCCGACCAACTGAAAAAACTTGCACACCACAACAGTGGGCTTCATGTTGGCTTCTAACATTCGAATTCTATTTGACAGATCAGAATAGGTGCAACAGCAATCGCCGTAATATTTTATACCAAGAGATGATGTTTCCGTGCGGTCGGCTCGCAATGAACCAGGACGCTAGAGACCCACAATCTTTATGTGATAAGAAAGTACGTAACTTCATTCATGACAAATTGAATTTGATGGTACATATTACATCCAACAGGAATGATATGTGAATAAAGCGCAGGAGATGGAATTGTTTTTCGTATTGAAGTACTGAAAAGTGTCCAAACGATTAATGGAAGATACAAGCAAATAAGTTGGTCTACATCCTGAATATTTTTCCGCTAGTGGGATTATAAAGCATGATTGAATTTTTTCACGTTGTACGGCGCATGATGTACTCCTTTCATGATTTGCATCCAATTCGGAAGTGATGCAAATCATTCCCCCCTAGAATTAGCCCCCACCCCCGTCGTTCAAAGACCTGATAAAAATGCCTCATTAGTAATCATGTCCTCATTCGTCACCGATGCAATCCACCAGCTCTGGCATGTTGACTCGGACTGCCCCTGATTTATGCCCACTTGAATCAGAGCCGCAGATCGTGTGTCGGAAGAGGGTGCCAGCGACGAAGCGATCGCCTTTATTGATAAAGCGAGACAGCATTTTTAAGGTAATTATGGAATTAGCAGAGCAATTCATGCGTCGTTCTTGTGTTTCCTGAAACAAAAACTGAACAGTTATCTGTGAACCCGGGGTAGGAATATTACCCCGGTTACAGCTCTCCTGGCTAGTGTTTCGGTCAATTAGTGTCTGTGAAACCCCATGGTTTCTGGCCTATTGGCTATCAATGGTTCTGCCACACTTGGCCACTGAGCAAAAATATTAGAGACCTCCTTCTCTTCCTCCTTAAAACGAGTCAGCGTTTTCAGCGGGCTGAAAACGACGTCACCTGGAGGTTGACTCTTACCAAATATTGAGTGCTGCATCGTGCATCAGTCAACAGGTCAGCATACGGCATTAAGATGGCATCATCTCCGCATGACGCGTATCGCATGATGAGTGTATGAGCTGCAAAAGTAAGGCATCATCTCTGTATGACGCGTATCGCATGATGCGTATACAAGCTACTAAAGTAGGGTATCATCTCCGCATGACGCGTAACGCATGATGCGTGTATAAGCTACTAAAGTATTGCTAGCCCTAGCTACCATTTTACGTTCATAATCCATTGTGTGACAAAAAATCTTGTCGCTTAACAAAGGGCTCAAGCTGTTGGGCTCAGATTATTTTTACCAACTCATGCAATGATCTTTGGATGGAATTCAATAACTAAACAAATTCTGAACATAATTGAATTTCACGAAACTGCTCAACTTTATTTGTATTAACTCTTTTGGTCTTGAAGCATGATCTCAAATAAAAAATCTTCGAAGCAAGCGCGTGAACCACTTATTGGATGCGTGCCACCTTCTCAGTATTCTTGCTCAGCCCCGTCCACCTCTTTGCGACGGCTGATCGATGTTCGACCAAAGCACCATTATGGCTTCCTGAGGCAAATGGCGCTCATATGGGGCTAGCATCGGGCCATTAATCATGCGGACTTCCGCCAATTATGTGAACTATTTTGGAGGGTATCATCACTATAGACCGCTGTGAACTAGGCGTAGTATTAGAAAGGTTGCAAAAAGAGCGTTTCAAATTGGATATAACACAAAAAAAATGTGTTTTTTACAAGCCCAGAAAATACGTTTAATAATTTGTAAGCTGTGGTTTACCATCTAAAACGTTCTTTACAAATTATATCATCATATTATTAATTATTTGGTGTTCTACATAGAAAACAAATAAATATCCTTCCCATTGAGAGTACGATAAGTGAATCGTCGATAACATATCTGGACACGATGATTTTTTTCCCAAAGGTTGAGGTAGCCAAAGAATTAGGAGATTTCTTTTGATTTGGCAATGTCTATTTAAGCTATTAATGTCAATTAGTATTAGTAATAATATATAGCGAGGCGACCAAATTGATAGCGGCCTAGATGGTGGCCAGTCTCGGTTGCGCAGGTGGAGGGTCCGAGCTTTGGTAAAACACCGCTGCCTTATAACTGAACAGTTATGCACCTCCCTCTTACAATTAAGTGATAGATTGCTTACCGTAGCTCTGTCCATCAAAATAGCTAACTGCCTAGAGTTAGGCAGTCATTCTCATCAATTAAATGAACCCATCCACCGTAATATCAACAAATACTGGGATTGTGGACACGCGACCAACTTTTTATAGAGCTCGGGACTGAAGAAAAGGGAATCACTTCCCGGAGAAGAAGTGAACACGTCACAGGGTGCGCTGTACTGGAAATCCAGACCAATCTAATCAATTCTAAATCTGTTTATGTATATGAATCTACACAGTATGTTGCTAACATGTTGTTATGTTGCTAATGTGTAGAGAGTTAATGAGTTTCGAGATCCAAATCATTTTCATATATTTGCACTATATTGCATTTATTAACTAAATGCGAAGTGTAGAGGAGAAATAATTGGATGTTGGGGTTGAAAGAATGAAATTGCAATCGATATTTGTACTTTAGATCAACATGCATTAAGTGCACATCGACGAGTTTGACAGGCAACAGCAACAATTATGTGCTAGAATATTGTAGTCCTATGATGAGATTTCTATTTTTTTTATTAGTAACTGTTTTTTCCTATGACCTCTACTCACATTGATTACAATTCACTAAAACATCCTATTACATTTATCTTCATTACTCAGAGTTCAATCACGTCTTTCTTTTCATGGGCAAGGAAGAACATGTTAATCCCTATTCAATGTCCCATTTTTGTTCACCGGGCGACAGTGTTATTAGTCTCCTCCTTACCACTCAAGTGTCCTTCAGAACCGCCTCAACATCGATCACGAAGGGAGCTTCTACAATAACACCCTCCAACGATCACCATCGGGTACTGTGTTTAAATACCCCAGATGACGGCTGTCTACTGCGTAGAGGGTATCAAGAAGGGAGGATGGGACGAGGTCTGTGTCAACATTGATTATGTTATTGACAAAAATGTCAATGCGGACTTTGGACCTGCTGTCAGGGAATTTACGAGTAAAGTCGGGAATGTTATTAGCAGCAAACGCTGCTGATGAAGTGGCTTGAAGTGTGGATGGAAGACTTGTTGGTGCTTCAAACTGAGTGATTGCGATAACTGGGTTATTCCTTTTATCGGCAATTGTGTTGCCATGACAACAAAGGCTATAAACGTCGACAATTACGGATAACCGTAACACACCCAATAGGCTCCTTTAGCTTGCTTATTAAATGCTCATGAAATCATAACCGTTTGTTTGTTACTGTATTGCTTCAAACAATGTGGGCAAAACCTTCCATTTACACCTTCTAGATTGACTTATAAGCTCCAGAGCATTAATCTCGTATCGTCGCAAAGACTGAGTCTATTCGTAATGGCGACGGTTCATTGAACGAGGAAAATATGCAGGTTTTGATGCCTCGGAGCTGTGCATTTGACGAGTGATTTTTACTAAAGGTTATATATTAGGTCTCGCTTTCGTATTTTGTAAATAGAATCTGTTTACACTTCAAGTCATTTGATCAACAATCTAGTATGATAGAAAAATATATATCAACAATATCGCACACCCTAAAGCGGCCGAGGGTTCAATTACTGGCTCTGATCACTGATAATTTAGATATCCAACGTTGATGTTAAAAGAACTTATTCCTATCCAGCCTGAGTTCCCGTACGAAGACTTATTCATAATCCATCAAGCCTGAGTTCCCACCCGAAGTCCTAATCATATTCCATCAAGCCTGAGTTCCCGACCTAAGTCTTAATCATATTTTATCAAGCCTGAGCTCCCGTCTGAAGTCTTATTCATAAGCCATCAATCCTGAGTTCCCACTCGAAGTCTTAATCATATCCCGTCAAACCTGAGTTCCCGCTCGAAGTTGTAATCATATTCCATCAAGCCTGAGTTTTCGCTTGAAGTCTTAATCATATTCTATCAAGCATGAGTTCTCGCTCGAAGTCTTAATCATATTCCATCAAGCCTGAGTTCCCGCGCACAGTCGAGCTACACGACCATTATTCTCAACAATCAGTCAGCTCATAAGCCCAATATTCGTCATGTAATCGAACACACGCTGTTTCTCCATTCACAAATCATTATTATTTACCTGCTTTTGAAATCTAAAGAAAGACGAGCGACACCAACATTGATTTAATAATGAATAGCTTCATCAAGAATAGGAGCGATTCACGGTAAAATCCTTGATATATTCTATCGTTGATATATTCTATACTCCTATCGTTCATATGTTCCTTGGTTGACTCATTCGTTCAGATTTATATCAATACCCTTTGACGCTTCCTAACGCTCGATAACTCAACGCTACACAGAGAGGACAGTTAAGTCACACAGCGTAGAATGTTGCGTCATGTACACTGGTGGATTAGCCCTCTGGTGGGCGTCATGAAGTCGTTACACTACGTATATTGGATCATGTTTATGAATGAAAAGTAATGATCATGCACAATGAACAAATATTTACGATTCATATATGATCTATGTATGATAGTGAGGAAGTTTTCTCTCCTTGCGAAAGAGCAAACTTAGGTACTCCAAACTACAGGCGCATCATTGGCCGACCGATACAAGATGAACAAACTCATGGTCCCACTCACTTGTATCCTTGTCTCCACCTCCACCTCATTTACTAGGAAGGTATTTGTTGAGTTCCCATCACAGGCAACAAAGTCACTAAGCGCTCGATGTCTTGCTGTGACTCAACAAGCTGGTAAACTCATCTTCTTTGATTAGCCGCCTGTAGCAGATCTCGTATTCCAGCATCACCGTCAGCATTATGATCCCCATCGGCTTGGAACGAAATATCGGTTTTATAGCTCTGAATATCGGATACGTAATTTTAATTACCTTAAGTACTTTCTTGCAGCGTTTGCTTCTTCATTCAGACATCCGAGCTCTACTTTCGATTTTGGAAAACATGCTTGTAACCTCAGCGCTGGACCAATGCACTGAATATCTTGTTCAGATTTACTTACTCACACAACACCAACAGTAACTATGTAACTATGTATCCCCTTATCCTCTATTTTTGTGAAAACTCTTAACGAATACGTTTTTCGTATCATATTTATTGATAACTTCTTCCACTATAGCTGCCATGGATACAGGCACCATCAACATGGCTCTTATGAAGGATAAAGCAAAAGCCAAGTTGGTATGCTTATTCACTTGTGTATCTTATTCACGATATCGCATCCTTTTGCGTTAGTAGTTATCTATGTATTAATTTTTTATGAAAGTTTTGACGTGAAATATTTGAAAAAAATCAATCAAATAATAGCATGAAATAAGCTATTATATAAAATTTAAATCTTCTGAGCACATTCATTTCATGAGAATTTTTGCTAATGAAAACCTGCAATACTTGAAGGTTATCATGCCATACACATCTATTCCAAACCAGATCCAGACAAAGCACAAAAGATACCCTGTTCTCATGCCTCGCTTCAGACGACGTGTTCCCCTCCATCGGTCGCCAGGTCGGGGGCTTAATTGCGTGCAGTTCGTGCTCGAATGGCGCCGGGGCCGATTACATGGCACGGAATCGCCCACTTGCGTTGACCCATCAGAGAGTCCTACTGATCGGGAGCAGGGATGGAATTATCGGCCCACTGTGGACTGAACCGAGAGAAGAGTCCTTCTGAAGGGGGGTATGAGTGAGGCCAGCCACTATGGACCGAACCGAGAAATAAAAACCTGCTGAACGGGGGTATGAGTGAGGCCAGCGGTTCACTATGGACCGACCTTTCAGCGAGTCTCATCGATCAGGGTAAGAGCGTGACCAACTTCCCACTATGAACTGACCTTTCAGAGAATCTTAATGATTGTGGGCCGCAGCGGGGTCATCATCGAATCACTATGGACTGATCCTTCAGAGAGTTTGATGATTGGGGGCAGGAGCGGGGTTATAATCGGTCCACTATGGATGGATCCTTTAGAGGGTTTGATGATCGGGGGCAGGAGCAGGGTCATAATCGGTCCACCATGGACTGATCCTTCAGAGGGTTTAATGACCGGGGGCAGGAGCGGGGTCATCATCGGTCCACTATAGACTGATCCTTCAGAGGGTTTAATGATTGGGGGCAGGAGCAGGGTCATAGTCGGTCCCCTATGAACTGATCCTTCAGAATGAACGGTGTCAGGAGCGGGGTCATCATCGGTCCACAATGGATGGAACCTGCAGGGAGTCCTCTTGATCGGGGTGTATCGTCCATGAAAGAAGCGATCGCACCTGCCTCACCTGCCATGCTGAGTAGAAAAGGACAAACAACATATAAAGGTAGAAAAGAAGTCGAAGCTCACTACTACACAGTAGCGTGGATTTAAAGTAGAGCGTAGGGCAGCCCCACGGTGTCATTGCCTCAGATCAGAGCCTATGACAGCCTCTCGGTGGCATGGTCTTCGAGATCTTATGATAAAAATATTTTCCAGCGGCTTGTAAATGCGAATCATTTTACAGCGTCAGTGATTTATGCAGCTCTCTGAAGGCGATCGGGAGGGAATAGGGCAAATAACCCGACGAAGGACCCCAGTAGTTCAGTCAGTAATATGCAATCATCATTTGCATATTTCTCAAAAGAGCCCGAGAAAAATCCTTTTGCGGCCTATGAAATATGTCACTGTTTTGATCTACACGTGAAATGCTTATGATGGGTAAAATATTGATATAGAAAGAAACTATTTCAATAATTGTAATCATGTTATGCATTTTTTTATTATCTATTACATGAGTTTGTGGGAAGTTTTACTTCCGTGCAATGAACATTTTATTCCACGTCTGAAACGTCAATTCTAAACTACGGTTCTTGAAACTGGCCTCCTTGCCTCGATGCCATTGAATTTAACTATGCAAAGCAACGATGGTTAGCAACTTGAAATATTGAGTGTGTGCAGACATACATGACTATCTCAAATGATTATCTCCAATGGTTTTCTATAATGATTATCACAAATGATTATCTCGAATGATTACCTCAATTGATTATCTCAGATGATTATCTCAAATGATTATCTCAAATGATTCTCTTTAATGATTATCTCAAATGACTACCTCAAATGATTATCGCAATGGATTATCTCGAATGATTATCTCAATTGATTTTCTTAAATAACTATCTCAAATGATTATCTCAAATGATCATCTCAAATGATTATCTCAAATGATTATCTCAAATGATTATCTCAAATGATTATTTATTTCTGCAATGCCTGGCTCTTGTGTTTTTATGCATGACACTTATAATAGTAAAGGACCTAAAGTAATAATTGGAAATATATTTGATAAGTAGTGTTTATGCTTACCCTTCATAGAAACTTCCTATTATGGATCAGAAAAGTTATTATAACATTCGTTATCGTCTTTATGAGGAGTAACACACAACATTGTGTATCTTCTCGCGGTAGCGTTTTCGGAAGTATTTTAGGAGTTTGGAACTTGGGAGAAAAATATGCAATGTGTGGATGTTTTCCTGATTATGGAAAAAAATAAAAAAGTATTATCGAAATAAGTCTTCATTTAATTTTCGTGCTAAACTGATCAAAATAAATTTTAGAAAATAAAGGCCAATCTGTGGACTGTAGTACTTCATTCTCCCTCAATTAAATAATCACAGTTAAAAAATAGAGTTAGGTTAAGTAATACATATTATATTATAATCGGAAAGACTTAGTCAAGTTTAGTTGGTCGTCAATTCAATAAGACACACTTTTCGTTTTATATCCCTATTACATATTTATTACTAGTTCCCTCCAGAATTGGGCATTACTTCAGAAACAGCATGCAAATAAGAATATAGTATTTTTTTTTTTGGTACGAAATAAAGGCAGTTCAATATTTTGTGGAAAAAAATACTACATGTTCAGCAATCGAATCTCAAGCACCGATTTAAATTCGCATGTGTGGCTTTCAGTCCTCTTACTTAATGCGGCAATCAACATAGACCAGTAAAATATCATTTCGATAACTGAACTATTGCCTCTGCTCCTATTTATTTATCTATATCCGTTATCATCACCAGACTTATGTGACTGATTACACGGACTTTTGGAAGGTAAACAGCCATCCTCTGTCATCATGTGAGTATACGATGACCGGAAGATTTTCAGGCTGAGAACATTTTCGTCATGATAAAAAAATATCGAATGAGTATTTGAAAAGTAAATTTAATACCCTTTCTGTAGGCGCCTGGCGCCTACAAAAACTGTTGATGCAGTTTTCTGTTGAAGCAGCAGTTTTCATACCTTAGAATACACTGCAGCCACAACAAACATAAAATCTAAATGTTTTTGTATATTGAACAATTTTTCTCTAAATGTTTTGTAAAATATACAGTGAAATAATCAGACGTATCAAACACTCAAAATAACTGATTCTACATGAAATAACTTATTTAAAATGTCCAGCATCCTCTTCTAAAAAAAAATCGAAAAAATGAACATCAAACATACCAATATTTTATTTTTATGTATAATTAAGACCAAACGGATTCAGACATCAGCCCCAAATCTATATCTGTCAGCATATAAAAAAAAATTATCTTATGGCCTTTAAGAATATATTTTTGTTTCTAACAGTGCCATTCTTCATGTAAAATGAAAAATAACAAATTTTAATGCAAGCTTAGTGTAGGATGCTAGTCATATAGAGGCACGATAACTCACTTTAATGCAAGCTTAGTGTAGGATGTAAGTCCTATAGAGGCACGATAACTCACTTTAATGCAAGCTTAGCTTAGGATGTAAGTCCTATAGAGGCACGATAATTCACTTTAATGCAAGCTAAGTGTAGGATGTAAGTCCTATAGAGGCACGATAACTCACTTTAATGCAAGCTAAGTCTAGGATGTAAGTCCTATAGAGGCACGATAACTCACTTCAATGCAAGATTAGTGTAGGATGTAAGTCCTATAGAGGCACGATAACTCACTTTAATGCTAGCTTAGTGTAGGATGTTAGTCCTATAAAGGCACGATAACTTACTTTAATGCAAGCTAAGTGTAGAATGTAAGTCCTATAGAAGCACGATAACTCTCTTTAATGCAAGCTTAGTGTAGGATGTAATTACTATAGAGGCACGATAAATCACTTTAATGCTAGCTTAGTGTAGGATGTAAGTCCTATAGAGGCACGATAAATCACTTTAATGCAAGTTCAGTGTAGGATGTAAGTCCTATAGAGGCACGATGACTCACTTTAATGCTAGCTTAGTTAAAGACATAAGTCCTATAGAGGCACGATAACTCACTTTCATGCTCGCTTAGTGAAGATGTAAGTCCTATAGAGGCACGATAAATCACTTTAATGCAAGTTCAGTGTAGGATGTACGTCCGATAGAGGCACTAACTCACTTTAATGCTAGCTTAGTGTAGGATGTAAGTCCTATAGAGGCACGATGACTCACTTTAATGCTAGCTTAGTGTAGGATGTAAGTCCTATGAAGGCACGATAACTCACTTTAATGCAAGCTTAGTGTAGGATGTAAGTCCTATAAAGGCACGATAACCCACTTTAATGCTAGCTCGGTGTAGGATGTAAGTCTTTTAGAGGCACGATAACTCACTTCAATGCTAGCTTAGTGTAGGATGTAAGGCCTATAGACGCACGATAACTCACTTCAATGCTAGCTTAGTGTAGGATGTAAGTCTTATAGAGGCACGATAACTCACTTCAATGCTAGCTTAGTGTAGGATGTATAGCCTATAGACGCACGATAACTCACTTTAATGCTAGCTTAGTGTAGGATGTAAGTCTTATAGAGGCACAATAACTCACTTCTATGCTAGCTTAGTGTAGGATGTAAGTTCTATAGAGGCACGATCTTTTTAACACAAATCTGTAATCAAAACAATTACTTGACGCTGGATAATGACCTATTTAATTGACTCTGAAACAAATCCGGGCTCATCATATTTTTTACGGAAAGTATAATCGAACTTTACTTGTGAGTGGTATTTGTCTTAGTTTAAAGTAAGAAACAGGATAATATTATAGTATGAAACTTCTACTCCTACTCCTCAATATCACCATAGAGAGGTAGATTGGGAATTCGTATTCCTAACACAATATAAATGTTATTAATGCTATTCGAATTTTGAAACAGTGAATAATTTTCACGTGGAATCCACTTTATCCTATTTATATGGGACATTTCATACCTCGAACGTCATGTTGCAGTACGAATTATTTTTCGATATTTTTTGCAAGTCGAGTGAAGAACGAATTTACAATATATTACCGATTCCGTTTTTTTCTCTGCCTACTACTGGTAACAAGCAGATGAAAACCTTTCCCAGAGGTCGTTGATACTCGAAGGTATAGTGTGAGGGTCTCGACAATACGGTCGAGTATATCACCACCTTCTTATAATCATAATGCTCTGATCGAGAAGATATAGTGTGAGTGTCTCGACAATACAGTGAGTGTATCACCATCTTCTTGTAATCATAATGCTCTGACCGAGTTGCCTAACCTTCAGGTGGTTACGAATGATTTGCAGCACAATTTCTTAAATTTTAACAGCCATCAAATATTGTAATCAGAGTGCAAATGTATCATGAAATGCAGTTCTTTCATTCCTGTGCAGTGGCATATCTCGGGACTGTTAATGTTTTGCTCGGTAATGTACACAACGTGTTCCTCAATTGCAACCATGTTCCTAATTGAGGTGGTGTTGTCTAGACGTTTCTTGATTGTGACGTACATGTATTAGGTAAAATGGTTCCTCAATAATCACAATGATGATCCCGTTAATACATATCATTATCGAATTATGACAAGCATCTCAACACAAGCGACAAAAACTCTTCAACGGCTATACTTTCCTCGAGTGAATCCTACAGCTCGAAGTTTCACTCTTCATTTGTGAACGTCTAACCATCTTATAGTCTTCAGTTAACAAAAGATCCAAGTAATACATCGCCATCTGTACCTGCTCCACAATGAGAAAATCCGACGTCATACAAGAACTGTAACCTGCCCTAAGTTTTAATTTACTCTTTAAGTTATGGAGCATTTCAATGGACCAAATCAAAAAGCAGCGTCTGTTAGCCTTTGAGTTGAACATTACTTGCGGAAATCCAACACTGCAATTCAAAAGAAAGGATTCAACAGAGTTTCAAAGTCAATCTTTCACAAGATCTTAAGAGAAAGTCAGTAGTTTCTGAGTTATGTATCCAGAAAGTTAGGTATCCTGACAATTAGGCATCCTGACAGTTAGGCATCCTGAGAGTTAGGTATCCTGACAATTAGGCATCCTGACAGTTGTGTATCCTGACAGTTTTTAAAGTCTCTTAGAAGTGAAATAATCACTTACGTTAGCAAATGATCTTTATTATATTTTACCCTATTGTCTAAAATAGTCGTGAGTAAATGTTGAAAAATATGTTAAGGTAGTTAAATCATCACGATTTGGGCAATGGTTCTTAGTAAAGGATGAATCATATGTTGAGGTAATCAAATCATCACGATTTGGGCAATAGCTTATACTTCGTTTGACCATCGATTGTTCGATAACTTTCTTTATTTATAAATATGGTTTAGAATAATTGCAATGAAAGTTGCCGATAATCAGATTGATGAACTAATTGTTCATTAAAATGAGCCATTCCAGCCAATAAAATATTAGGAAAAACATGAAAAATACTTCAAGGAAATTACTATCAAAGACTAACACATTTTATTTTAAATTACCGCAATAATCCAGTTTCACCAACAATGAAAACTAATCACATCCACCGATTTATGACTTTTTAACGGTTAATATGTTGCCAGAGATTTCAGAATTTTACGTTTTGCCTTAACAGGTTAGGTTGCTCGGGATAATGGGTCCAGTTTCTGTGTTTCCATTTAGCTTCCAGTATTGTTAGACACATATTGTTATTCCGCTTTTTTTGCCCTTGAACAATATGAAAAGCTTCTCATCAGTTTCCAAATTCCGATAACCTTACAAAATGCAATTATTAGTTGGAGTTAAATTGTGCACCTGTTTGAATTGATACCATGAATTCGATCTTAGTCGTAATACAAAAATTTCATTTTATTTGTTACAAAATTTGGAATATAATATTAAGTTCACCGATTTTTTGTACGAGAGGATTTCCACTAGCGCCGGAATTAAAAAAATAATGAGGCTATTAATTTTATGTACAATTCAATGTAATACTGTTTCTGTGAGGTATAAATCTGACTTGGTGATCACCTGTTTCTAAATCATCTTGTACAAAATTATGGCCTGTTATATTCACTAACTAATATACCAGTTCAAGTCCAACAATGTTGTGCCGTCGTGAGCACTCTTCTTACAGTAGCATTGAAAATGGTAAAGTAAATAAGAAGGACTTATAATGTCTTTATTTCCTAGTTGTTCAGGCCTCTAATGTTTCATGGCCTTCTATTATTTCGACCGAATAATGTAATGTCCGGAGAGCCTGAGAGCCTCGGTCCCCGGCCACGGGACAAATCTTCCGAGTGGCCCTAGTCTTAAAATTGCATAAGTTTCATTGACAGAAAAGAAGTTCATTTACCTTTGCCTTTGCGATATACTTGTCAGAAGTACCGACATATAACGACAATAAATTATATAGTGTACGAGCCAGGGAAGAATTCAATAAATGAGTTGAGAAAATGAGAAAATGAGACATTCAGTACAAGAAGTATCAGGGAACAACCCGAGATTTGGTTGCATGATTACGACAGTTGCCTGAGGCTGAAGAACGAGGCAGGGCGGCTTATTGAAAGGAAATAATGGATCCGGAAAGACAGCACTTGCAGGTTAGCAGAAGCAAATGAAAAATATTGTCCCAGCGAAAAATAATCTGGCAAACAGAATTAGATGGTGGACAATGTGCGTGCAAATTCTAATTCTGAACGTTTGTACTTGTACCGAAAAACACCATCTTCGTTTAACTATCTTTTGTGGCTCAGTGACAGAGTGTTCGCCACTTGACCGGATGGCCCGGGTTCGATTCTCAGTGACAATAGGGGTCGCATACTATAAACCCTTGTCATATAACTTGCTTGTCAGTATTTCGTCACTTTCAACTATAT
>SDVV010000195.1:0-36713 GCA_016164225.1 Gammarus roeselii | reverse complement strand
GCTGCAGCATGTGGACCACGTTATGGAATTGATCATTGCCATAGACCGACAGCTAATTATTGCCAGATATCACTAGAAACCTGCTAAAGGAGATCAAATTTACTACTGAAATACTCGTTCTGCATAAATAATACGAAATAAATCATCTATCATTACATAAATTGTGTTTATTTCACCTTCTTATGTAAAAATACCGGAAATCTCAAAAATCCATAATAATTTTTCCAGTACTGTATTTCGAGGATCCCGTATTACATTGTTTAGCAGGCCATGTTGCCGATAGTCAACCAGTTGAATAAAGTATGTCCCGTAACCTACTATTAGTTTTGTCTGTAATTATACTGCCAAATCAATAATGTTCCGTCATTGTAATGTCTAATTTATCATTTCAACTCATTGTTCAAAAAATATGTGTTCAAATTTGGATAAACTAATTCACCACTTAGTTCATACCAACTTGATACAAAAGTAGCACATTTTTTTATCAATCATATGGAAATATATCGGACACTCCATCAATCCTCTGGACATTTCAGGTCTGAAAGATTCATTGCGTTACTAGAGTCCGTCCGTCTGTAGGACTGCACAACGTTTTATGGGATTCCAAATGCTGTGACCTAGATATCTGTCCAGTAGTACCGGCACCCAATTTAAACAAATATGGGTGGTGGCAGTAGGACGTTTACAAGGCAAATAATTTTTTTTACCTTCTCTTTCGTGTTTCAAATAAATCTGGACTGCGTCGTTATAATGACTAGTTCTACGCTTGTTAACCGATCGAGATACTTCAAATAGCTGAAACTACACCAGTAATTGATGAATTAATATCTTTGGAGATCGTTTGGGGGCTGCATGTTTACGACGAATATAGTTGGCCTCGACAGTGTTTAGGCTGGGAAATTTTTAACTGAATTCTCTTCGATTGGAAAGTTATTACCACCGAATATTCATCATGCAAAAATATAGAACGAAAAGCTTTTACGATCGAATTCCAACACGCTGGGACGCATCTTCAAAAAATGAATGGGCCGATAGCGTTTAGCACGAAATTTGTTTAGGACAGAAAGTATTTACGCTGAAATTTCTTTCACTCGAAGTTTTGCCCAGAAATGGTTTGAACGGAAAGTGTTAACGACGAAACAATCTTTGCTGGAACTTATTTCTCTTTTGGCGGCCGCTTCGCAGCCACTGCCCGGTCCCTTCATGGCCGGCGGGCTTATATCAAGTTCACCTAGATGGGCGGTTCTCCGACGAAAAATTGGCTTGCCGAGACTGCTTCTAACAAGGATGACAATTTCCGTTGTTATGGGTGGGTCGAATGATCAATGCCCATATCCCATCCGCAAAAACACAAAGTTCGTTTCCACTTTTCAGTGGCCAAATATATGAATACACTGCAGTTAATATGAAAAGAGACACTATTCCACTCTGCGCAGTACACCAGCAGCATACATGCTCCCCACTAGCACCTAACACAATCTGTAAACAACTACAGCTGATATTCAGTGTGAGTGGTGAAGGTCACTTGCCAAAGGTGAATTATTATTCCTACTGCAGAATTATCTGCCCACTGCTAATCTTAGTCAGGTATTGCAATTACTGCTGCTGTAAGTACTGAATAAATAATAGATTTAACCTGACTGAAGGTGCAGGTTGTTCAAGGTAAACAAACCAATGTCACCTAGCAAATACATAAATATTGAGCAATTAAATATTAAATGAAGCTAAAGGTCAATATGTTAAATAACAAATAATAAATAATTATGATACTGACTAGACACTCCTGGTTGGATTCAGTACCAGCCCTGCAGTATTTAAAGTTCAATCTAATTTTTATCAGCAATCAGATTCCCTTCTGATATTATATGTTACTAAAATAGTATAGCATATAACCAGTACTAATATTTCCTTTAGCTAAATAATATTGATTTAGTTGTACACTTGATATTATTTGGGTCCCAGGTATTTATGGCACTAGAATCTCTGAGTATGATACCACTATGTCACTAAATTATTCATGGCAACATTTGGCTAATTTAATAAAAGCTGTTTCTGATATTATGGTACAATAATTGAAATTAGGCTACAGGTGGAAAAATGCTATTTTCTGGGATGTGCTATTTATGAATATATGGCATAATTACTCATATAATGTCATATGTGAAAATGTGCTAATTTTTGTGGTGATATGCTCTGTCAATGCAGTGACAGGCCTAAACTGCTCCTATGCTAATCTGTCAATGTAATGACAGGTCAGAAATACTGACAAGGCTACCTTACCAATATAATGGCACTTCTGTAGATATGCAGGCCTAACTATATATTCCAGACAATGCCAATTAAGTGACAGGCCTGTTACACATGCAACAACTTACCTTGTCAGTATAATGATCAAGGGTGATGATAAACTCTTCCTAGTCAGTAAATGATTTTGGTGACTACCAGAGTTATAGTTGAGATACTATGATTAGCTGGACTAGGGCTGTGAATCAGCTAGTGCCAGAGGATAGAAATTTGGAGAGCGACGAAAAACTACTTATGAAAGTGACAGCCAGCCCCAGATACTTTGGACAAATACTAATAGCTAGATGTTGGCAGCAAGTCTTCTTAATCGTGAGCAACTTACTTCCTAATAATCTCTAGCTGGTTGGTAGTAGTCAATGGTGGATGCAGCAAAATCTATCTAAACCAAGGACGACTCCAATTCTACACCCAGTTTCTGGAGAGCTGCTTGGATGATTTTGTAAATTTCAACAGCAATACGTATTCTTAATAGTTTATTATATCATATGTACATCTATCAACAAGTAACTTGGACAGTGCCCAGCAAGTAGGAAACCACTCAGTATGTGGGACAGGATTGTTACTACTTCTGCATCGGCTCTAATGCTCCTACCTAATTTCCTATTGCTATGAGGTTCAACAACCTTCAACTTATAATGTGCAACCAGCTATCGCACCTATCCAAAAAAATAAAGGTATAGGGGTTGTGGTGAATGTCCCAGACTTGAAGACTTGAAGCTTGGAGACTAGGACTCAGGAAACTCGGAGATTTGGAGGCTTCTCTGCAAACCACATGAAATGGTCAGCTAAATAGGAAAATATAATAATTTCTGACCTAGAAGGAATGAGTGATTATCTTTAATGATAACTGGTCATCACCAAGATGGTGATAACCCCTACTAAAAATGACTTTATGAGATGCAACTCATTGTGCATTTCAGGGCTTTAATAATAAGTGATGAAATAATTACTTTGAAAATGACTGGTCCAACATGGCAAAACATGAAATGGATCAAAATCTATGAGCAATGAATAAATTAAACTTTTAATAAGAAAGAAGATACTATAATTACTTTTACGATTATCACCTGGAGGGCACGAAATTGATAGTCAAAACTTCTCTACAGATGCTTCAAGTAACTATGAGAGTGGACCTAGCTAATAGTTACAAATTAATTGCTCACCTTTCTCCCTAAATCCTAGCACTGAGGAAAAGGTGGAGGACACTGCAGGTTGCAGGCCTCTACACGCAAAATCCTCAGGTGCCTTGATTGGTGGTGATGGTGGCAATAGGCAGGCAAGCACAATGGGCAGGAGGAAAAGCTTTATCTATTAACTGGTCAGCATTCACTAATCTGGGACGTAAAAGATGCATGGGTTAGGGGAAATGTGGGATGGCCAAATACAAGAGTAATTGGGCAATCCGTAACACCGTCCTGGACGTTTCCGTCGTAAACAACCTCCAGTGCAGAAAAAATTCTGTCTAAATTTGATTTTAACTGAAAGAAGGCTATATAATAGACAATTCGATAGTAACCACTTCCAGCTAAAAAATTCCATGCAATAAAATTCCTTGAAATACTCGATGCTATAAATTTTTGACCTAAATAATTTAAAGTCAATTATCTTTCTAAGCATAAACGCTTCTTGCTAATGAAGAGTTTGTTCAATTGTCCTTCCAGACTACTGTTTTCGATTGAAAATCTTTTCTTCGTAAACACTTTACATCGAAAACAGTTTCCAACGAAAATGAATCCGTTAAATCTTTCCAGTCTTAAACACTTACTGGGCAAAATAATTCCAGCGTAAATAGAGCACCCATCGTTTGGTAGTATATTAACAAAAATAATCATGGAAAATCTTGTTTATCTTTCCATTACTGGCATATGACGGGGATAATTCCAGATGCTTCAGTTATTTCGTACACAATTTTAAACTTGAATCTTCAACTTCAGATGAATCAAACGTAGAGCTTCGTACGTTTTTCTAGTAATCTTCATTGCTTGCACATTCGAGCTTCATATGGTGCCTTTTTTCCGTTAAATCGCAAAAGATCTTCTTAGTACCAAATTTTTTTCGCATTGTTTTTTCTTGCTCAAAGTTTATATTATCGTTGCGTGTCCTTCCTGGAGCGTCGACAACAATGATTAAGTGTGTTTTAGTGGCTCAAATGAAATGTAAGTAACTTTTCGTATCAAAACATGGCGGTGTGTTATGAAATTTAATTTAATTTATACTAAGCTACTCCTGTATTCAGGCTCAATTGAACTTGCGCTCTCAACTCCTAGAGTATGCAGATGATAATTCCAAATATTTTTTTTGTAAACGCTGTAGGATTGATTTATATTGTTGTGAATAATTGTACTTGAGAACGAGATTACGATTTTGCTCGCGTGATTTGGTTTACGAAGTCCGAAGATTTCAGCAATCTGAACCTAAAATTAAACATTGACCACGCACATTACAATTAGTTGACAAACTACAGTACTTTGAGTTTAAAATTTTGTTGACGATGGGCTTCTTCTACCATTTTGAATAATCTTCAAACCAAATGATGGGATATTACTGGCATACACGAATCTGATGATTCGATTGAACTTTAACACTAACTCACACATTATTTTGTATATCCGTGTCTATTGTTAAAGCAATGCCCTGACCGCTCTAAAGCCTGACATTTCATTCGATAAGAAAGCTTGGTCTCGTTAAACACACTCAATGCAGGAAAATCCCTCTCTGCATATTTTAGGCCTGCTTACGGGTTAGGTTAGGACCTTTGTCGTATTTGGCCAAAATACTACGTCTTCATCCTTCTCTCTTCTTTCTGTTCTCATGCGGGGGATCCCAGTTCATGTTGTTCCTTCAACATACTATCAACTGTAACTTGAACAAGAGACTATATTATTAACATGCAAGTATTGCAGGAGATTGAATTTGTTCCCTTACCGATTACTAACTGATACAGAGAAATTCGCGTTTGTTCGCAAACTGATTATTAACCGATAACCCTCTGGATATCATAAACTGGTCCCTAGTTTGTGCTGGGACCTCAAACCACACGTTTGCTTGCATTGTTTGAGATATTTGACATTTAACGTAGTTCAAAATCTGTAAAGCCGGTCAAGAGGCCTCCAAAAGTGAGCTCCCTGGCCATCGGCGCGAACCAGGGGCCCGATAGGGAGTAGAAAGAAACCCCATTTAGAAGGGACCACCATCCCCTCCAAAGTGACGAAGACCAGGATTCCAACGGCCAAGAGTGTCACCCTCTCTTAGATGACCAGTGCCACCTCAGCCGAAGATGACCGGTGAGACGCCCGCATCACCGCAGAACCTAGCACAATTAACAACCGTCTAACGAAGCTTGAGGGTCACGTCAAGGCCATTTTTCTCCATCCACGAATTCGTAAAGAACCAACAAACTGAAGAACCCACAATTACTCAAGTTCCTCTACCTCTACGTCCGACGACAACTTCAACGACTCTCCACCTCACAAAACCCCCAATCGAGCTCCGAGGGCTGCAAGGAGGAAGCAATACACGTCATTTAATGAACATAACTTGTTCAACAATAGACATTCTTTTCCTGAACACCTGAAGATCACGTTAGACGCCAACAGCAGACCGGATATTTGTCTATACACTCTGCAAAAAGAGCTGGGCTACTTCACTGGCCGTCCAGTTCTTAGCATTACCGCCAGCGGCGATGAAATCTTCGCCAACAGAGTAGATACGAAACTTCAAAGAGACACAATTCTCTCCAAGGCTAGACTACAAGTTCAGATTTTATTTACGTTGAAGATACCCCGAAGGATAAAATCGATGAGTATATTACCGGACTCACCCAATACAAGGACTGCGTGGTCGAAGCAAAAATCGCACCAAAAATCACCCCAAGAAGGAACCCCACCACCGCCCTAATACTGAAATTCAACTGCCCCCCCCCTAATCCCTAGACATTCCCTTCTGCGCCACCAAAAGCAAGGTCACACCATTCGAGAGACGGTCTGATGCGATGTTACAGATGCCAGAAATACGGACGCACGAGCGAAAACTGTAACAGTAAGCAAAGATATTCCTACTGTTTCAAGACAATCATGACACACGGGCAGATCCCAAGTCGTGCCAGTCCGAAAAGCCGCACTGCTTTCACTGCAAGGTGAACGGCCACCCTGCCGGACACAGATTGCCCCCTAGGATGAGACGGAAAGAGATCCTCCAATTCCAGATGGTTCACGGTGTCGGACAACGAGGCCCCGGATAACCCTCATACCAAAGAGAAAAGACCGGCATTATACCCCACTCACTTCCTCATAACGCTCAAAGATACCGGTGCAAGCAAAGTGGCCTCATCAACAAATCCATTTGAAATGATGGAATCGCTCTCCCTGCAACTGGGAGGGAAACCTAAAAGCGTCCAACGATAGTGAAAGAAGTATCTGGCCCACGTCGTAGAACGTGAACAAAGTAGCTCAATGCGAAATATTACCGAAATTAACAAACTCAAAGGCACTGTGGAAATACACCCATCCTTCAACGAAATATTATTAACCCATCCTTCAACGAAATATTAACACTTCTCGCCACAGACCCACATCAGACCTCAGTGCATTCACAGAACGTCTGGCAAAGAATTGTTGAGTTACCAACGTTTGGATGAAAACACGAAACACAAATTCTACCGCATACCAAATTACCTTCCCAGGACACGACGCACAGGAATTCATAGTAATCCAGTGTGAACTAGGAAGAACCAAAACCTACTCAGTTGCAACCTGGCCTCCAATGTGTAAAAAATGTCTTTAATATGGCCACGGCATCAAATACTCCCAGCGCTGTACGAGGTATGCCGACGAGCACCACAGAACAACCACAAAAAACGAGCGCAGAGTTACACGGAAGCAAGTCATCCAAATCTGGAAAAACGAAAATCCAATTCGCTTTGATTATGTCATAGCAGTCAAATCGTTAATTCAACCAAACTCCTCCGACGATTCTCCTACAAAGTCAAAACAATCCCTTAACAAGACTCCAACATTCCCCTGTGGCAGCAGCGCTACCCCACTCAGTCCAGCGACAGCCTTCGCACTCGAGACGAATCCCTCAGCAATAATTCCTGCGATGACCAGGAGAACACCGCGATGGACGCTTCCTCCGCAGCCGACCACGCAGCCAGGCTCACCACTGCAACAACGAAAAGGCGGAGAGATGAAGAAGTCTCCGATGCCCACTCACCACAGAGCGAAAAGATCAGTAACGACATACAAATAACAGCTCGCCATGGTAAGAACCAAGAACTACTCCCACTTGTCATTACCGCGCCTTCATTCTGCGAAGGCCTAAACGAGGGACGCAACCTTCCGCTTACGAACCTGATCCTCGAACACCTCACCAGCGAAAACGACCGTCGCCAGGACGGCACACGCTCAAAACCTATCCCGGAAAACTCACTCGAGACTGCTAAACCACCTGTAACCTTACTTGTCTCAAATAGCTCGCAGTCTACACCTCCATCCACGCAGTTTAAAGAGACTATCACAGACTATTGCTCAAGAAGCAAACACAAAGAGCATAAACTCTCGTCCTCCTGCAAAAGCCCTCACTGCCGCGATTGCAGCAACCTCAGCAAAACACGCTGTACCGAAAGCAGCTGCTCCGGTGAGCACTCTCGATATAAGACTCCTGGGTAGACTCAACGTTTTGGTTTTTTGAACCAGTCATTATAGAATACTTTTCCAAGTTCTACGATTCACTCTGTCTGTATCTGTATTCCTGGATAAATGCTGTTATTAAAACTTGAAAAGTGTTTTTTTAGGTACATTTGACTGCTTTCAAGCAATTGGACGTAGACGAAAAAATCCTCGGTCCTACATCCTGTGCTGCGTCCGACGTCATACTGACAACAAATCGCTGTAGACAACAATATATGTTCTATCTAGACAACGAAAAATATATGTTCAGGTATATATTTATTCATTTATTTCATAGTTATATAGTAGCATGGTTACAACATCTTAGGAATGTTTACGTGGTTACAACATCATAATAAAATTTACATCAACATCTTATGAATATTTACAGAATAAAACTTGAAGCGTGGATGTACCTTTGCCCCGAAAGTACTCGCTTTAGACGGTTTCCCTGGCTTTCGTCTCTTCAAGTTAAATCTATGTTTACATAGACACCATCATCCACGACACATCTCTACCTCTCTCTAGTGTCGGTAGGATCATCTTCAATGGATTTTTTTAGAACCTTAGGATGGCCATAGGCTAGAGTTGTGCATGCATCAACATAGTAACGCTTATTTTCGAACTTTCTGAGGCATTTTTTGATACTGCGTACAATTTGAAGCTGGCATGCTTGTGCGCAAATGTTGTGTATGGTCTCGAAGGGTGTGTATGTTTTCTGGTTATGGATGTCTCTGTATTGTTAATTTCTGATTTTGGCTTGTGTGGTGATTGACCTTGTCAATTGACCTTGTCAATTGATTGTCGAGTCCGATGCCTTGTCAATTGATTTTGTAGCGTCGGATTCGAGCAACATACTGTAACAATTTGGTTGGAGGCAACTGATTTCACTCGGGTAGTCGTTGACTGTTTCCCTTGTCAGTAGCCCCAGCTGTCCTTTCTTTGAATCATCGTACAAGGGATGATTTTTGGGGTAGCTGGAGAAATCCGTGTATCCAGCCAGAGGAGCTGTACGCATTTCCGTCTCAACGTCGGCACCACCTTTGAACTGGAGCAGCAACAAGGCTGTGTCCGAGTAGATGAGCGAGACGTTGTCGCCGTTTTTGGGTTTCATAGTGTCATAAAAGAAGTTGTAGACGTTTGCTTTAGCTTTCTCAAGCACGTAGAATCCAACTTGGAGTGGGTGAACCATTCGGACATTTTTCTGCTTGAGGATCATGATGACTGTTCCGGGCCGATGGCGTAGCAGTTTTTTAGAAGTGGGTTGACTGCGTGTTTTCGGAATTCATTGGCTGTGCACGCGACCTTTGCCTCTAGACTTCTGTTGAGCGGATTGAAAAGAAGCTTCCCATCTATACTATTTGATAGAAGCTTATATAGGGACTTTTCGAAGGAGTTCGTTGACTAATGACGTTTTTGGATATTTTTCATAATGAATAATTTGAAGGCCTGTTCCTATTTGATTCGAAAAATCCGATGAGCCTTGTTGACTTCCAATCCTTGTCTGAGTAGTACTCGTAATTTTTCCAGGGTCACGAGGTAGTCAGTTTGGGGCAGATGACTAGCAACCAGCTTACGATCTGCTCGTTTTCTGTTGTGAGATGTTTCGAGATTTTTTTGTGAAGGGCGGCACATCGTCCAAGCTTACCTCTTTGTGATGTGGCAGTAGTGGCATCTCGTCTGTTTTTCGTGCAACTTTGTCGCTAACTTGGGCATCTATACAGACAATGCACGTATTGTCGCCAGAGCAGTCTGCGTTTACCAAGTCAAATGCTTGAATTTCTTCGGTTGTGAGCTCGTGGATTTCACCAATGAGAAGCATCCTCAAGAATCCACCATAAAGAATGTTAAGACCCACGTTCATGCTGCAGACACAGGTAGTTCAGGGTAAAAGTATTTGCATCGGGGAATTATTTATCTTGGTATGATCTTTCGTCAACGTCACAAATCCACCTCTTGTATTTTTAACAATCAAGTTCAGTAGGTCCATATCTTTGACCAGCTCTTGTTTCGTCTTGCCTTCGTAGAGAGCAGCTTGTCTTACAAAGCCAGAGGCGCTCACAAAATGGACGGAATCCAGGGCGTAGTCGCGTGTAATGGTCTCCCTAAGCTTTTGAAATACTACGGCCAGTAGCAACGTGTCGATTAATAGATAAAATATCATGTAGTCACGAAAGGTCTTGCAATTAGCTGCCTGCCACATTTCAATCGCTTCAGCATAATCAGAGTCTGATATTCTTTTACCTCGAAGTTGACTGTAAAAGTTTTGTTGCGATAGGATATCAGTTTAGTCCAGCACAGAGTCTCACGTGATAGCCTCATAGTAGAAATGCGCATTCCGGGTAGTGAGTTCTCAAACCTTGTCACGGTAGCCGAAACTTGTAAGATGAGATTTCAGGAGCGGCATGTCATGGCCACTGTCATTAAGATTTTTGGCACGACTATCTGAACTTGAGTTGAGAAAGGAGAAGGAGTCGATGAACTTGACCTCGTACTTGCTCGTGGTATAATTCTAGGAGACGGTGAAACTGAACATCTTGTCAGACTGTTTCGGTAACACACGGATATTCGAGAAGTTAGTTCCGTCCAGTCCTCTCAATATGAAGCGCATATCATATGCTGATGCACTGTGTGCTATGCAAGGCATGAACCTGAGTTTCTCCGTGATTCTGAAGTTACAATTAAAGCACAGAACCCCATTATAGCTGCCAGATATCACTTCTCAATTGGGTCGAAAGACGCCCTCGATGTAATGATTATGGTGGCGCACTCGTTTATACCATTTTCTCCTAAAGTGTTCCAGCAACACTCACATGTTATGCTTTCGCAATATTTTTTCAAGTCCTATTTTATGAGGACGGGGTCGGGGTACAAAGATAAGGTTGACATATAATCATTGTAATCCAGCAACATATTCTTGACGAGATCTGTCTCCATCTCCTCAAGGGGGACTGAAGTCGAGTCGACTAATTTTTGCCTAACAATTTTCCCGTCTTTATCGACCAAGGTATAACTCTACATGCACAACTTGTGTATGCTAACTACATTTTCCCTCCTGTTTCAGGGTCCAGAACAAATTCACAGTCATAATAGGCAACAGCGGGCGGTTTTCTTGTTGCATGCATTGGCTGCGATTTGGTACATCTCGCCTTCTTCACGCATACTGATGTTTTGCAAGCCGCCTGTACTAGATGAACACAGTTTTATGTGTCTGGATTTTTTGCTTTCATCCATCCCTTGCATGCAGAATGAACAAAAAAAGTTGTCTATGTCTCGTTTTTCTGGATGTACGCATAAAGGTAGCGAAGCAGGGAATGAGCGCAAAATGATTGGCATCTATGATTTAGACAAAATGGACCGTGCGTTCCTCACTGGCGTCTAAACTGCCACTGGATATACTGGCAAGACAATAACCTTCCTTCAATTATGTGATTTGATACAGTCTGATGTTCAGGTTCCATCCCCTCTCTCTAAGAGGGATGTCCTCTAAGGCAACAGGTTGGTTCAAAGCAAGTTTTGGGAAATTAAAGTATGAATCTCTGCACGGGAGATAAGTAAACCCTGATTCACGCTTGAAAATTAAGAGGTGTCTATTTTCAGGCAAGTGGAAGTGCGCGATGAGGCGTGTGAGCACACAATTGTTGTTTTTAACTTTGATGTATAGTGACGGCCTGGACATTTTTTGGGCCAGGGAACATAATCGCCAAGATGTTTTGTTTCATTAACACTTTTCCTATAGATTTTAAGCTCAACACTGGTTACTTGATTATTTCTCCACCCATTACCTTCTCTCTCCTTTTTATCTAATCTCTTTGGCAAACATACCCCGAGATCCTCAATCAGCTCACCTGATAGTGTGTATTTTGTTAGTTGCGTTTATTAGTAACGTTTGTGTTAAGCACTCAGTCCTTGCTGTCAACAGCTCCATCCTCAATTAATTTGCACAGTTTAACATTTACATTTACATTTACAATGCAATGCCTCTAGCTCCTCGCGTCCTAATGTAATCATGGAAGATATGTTAGCATGTTCAGTGTATGGTATAAATTTTGAAGTTGCAAAATTGTTTTCCAAAATTCCTGTATAGGTAGACGGATAAAATATAGGCTCACCTATCAGTAAGCTGCGTGACAAACTGTTCCGGAGCAGTAAGCTGAACTCCGGCTTGATACACGGCAGTAAGCTGAACTCTGGGTTGTTCCGGAATGGTAACACCTCTGGGTTGCGGGCTTACGGACAATACGAGGCTAGGTTGCGAGGTTGCAGAGATGCGAGGCTAGGTTGCGGTCAGGTCTCAATCCGGTAAGGGCCACTCCCTGCATCCTCCAGCAATAGCGTATCCGCCATCACCTTATCGTTTTGGTTCATCCTACAGGCATAAACATATACATATTAGATTAAGAAATAACAAAGATATATCTATAATTAAACAAAGGTACGGAAAGATATCTCTAAAAATAGACATTTTACTTACAATTCGAGGAAGGTGGGGTGCCGAAGAGATCAAGAGCACAAATAATGCCTGAACTGCATCATCCGCACTTTTATACAACAGTTGCCATACACCGCCAGATAAATAATAGTTGCCATACGCTGCGAGATTTCCAACTTTTAACAACTTCATTTTCGGATTTGTTGAGGTGAGTGTTTGCTCGACGAGAAGGTGGTAATTTTGTGTTCAACGCCTCAGCGGTACCAGTTTTATACAACCCCAATGCTGCAGGCAGGCCGGCAGGCAAACATTTTTGATTCATTTTGGTTTGGTTTTGGTTTTGATTTGCTTTTGTTGTCATACATTTGGCAGCGTATGGCAACTATCATTCATCTGGCGTTGTATGGCAACTGTTGTATAAAAGGGTGGATGCTGCAGTTCAAGCATTATTTGTGCTCTCGGTCTCGTCGGCGACACACCCCCCTCGATATGTAAGTACCACGTCTAGTTTTAGAAATATCTTCATGTGACTTTGTTTTATTATAAATGTACCTTTGTTATTCATAAGTCGAATATGCATTTGTTTTTGCTTGTAGGATGAACCAAAACGATATGGTGATGGCGAATACGTCATTGCTGGAAGATGTAGGGAGTGGATTTTGATTTGAGCCTCATTTCCATCAGAGCCTACCCATACCGGAGTGAGGCCTGTCCGCAACCTAGCCTCGCAACTCCGCAATCTAACCTCGCAACCTCGTAATGTCCGCAAGTCCGCAACCCGCTGGTGCCCCCATTCCGGAACAACCCAAAGTTTAGCCTACTGCCCCGGATTAAGCTGGAGTTCAGCCTACTGCTCTAGAACAGTTTGTCACTCAGCTTACTGATCAGATACGTGAGCCTATATCTTATCCGTCAACCTCTACAGGAATTTTGGGAAATAATTTTGTAACTTCAATATTTATACCATACACTGAACATGTCAACATATCTTTCATGATTACATTAGGACGCGCAGAGCTAAAAGCAGTCACTGTATCTAAATTAGGCAAGATCCAAAGACCCCAATGCATTGTAAATGTTAAAATGGGCAAATTAATTGAGGATGGAGCTATTGACAGCAAGGACTGGGTGCTTAACACAAACGCTATTCAACTAACAAAATACACATTTTAGGTGAGCTGATTAAGGATCTTGGGGTAGATTTACAAAATATATTAGAGAAAAGAAGGGAGAAGGTAGAAGGTAGTGGGTGGAGCATTTAAACAGTCCCCAGTGTTAGGCCTAAATTTTACAGGACAGGTGTTAATGGAACAAAACATTTCTGCGATTATGTTCGGTGGCCCAAAAAATGTCCAGGCCGTCCCTATTTTGTCAACATCAAAGCTAAAAACAACAATAGTGGGCTCACAAGCCTCATCGCGCACTTTCACTTGCCTTTAAATAGACACCTCTCACATTTCAACCGTGAATCAGAGTTTACTTGTACAGAGATACATACTTGATTTCCCAAAACCTGTTGCCTTAGATGACATCCCTCTTTGAGAAAGGGAATGTAACCAGAACATCAGACCGTATCAGATCACAAAAGAGCAGGAAGGTTATGGTCTTGTCAGTGTATACAGAGGCAGTATAGACGCCTGTGAGGAACGCATGGTCCAACTTGTGCAAATCGTAAATGACAATCATGTTACGCTCATTCCCTGCTTCTCTAAATTTATGCGTACATTTATAGAAACGAAACATAGAGACAATTTTTCTTGTCCGTTCTGCATGCGAGGGATAAATGAAACAACACATCAGTATGCATCAGTGCAAGCTTGCAACACATCAGTATGCCAGAAGAAGGCGAGATGTAACAATTCTCACCCATGCATGCAACAAAGAAACCGCCCGTAGTTGCCTATTATGTCTGTGAATCTGTTCTGGACCCTGAAACAGTGGGATAAACGTAGTTAGCATGAACAAGTTGTGCTTGTACAGTTATACCTTGGTCGATAAAGACTGGAAAATTGTGAGGCACAAAGTTGTCGATTCTACTTCAGTCTTTCTTGAGGAGATGGAGGCAGATCTCGTCAAGAATATGACGCTGGATTACAATGATTATATGTCAACCTTACCTTTGTACCCCAACCCCGTCCTCACATAATAAAATTTGAAAAAATATTGCAAAAGTATATCAGAAAAAGGTAAAAACGAGTTGGCCACCATAATCATTACATCGAGGGCGTCTTTGGACCCAATGCAGAAGTGATATTTGGCAACTATATTGGGGCTCTGTTCTTTAATTGCAACTTCAGAATCAAGGAGAAACTCAGGTTCATGCTTTGTATAGCACACAATGCATCAGCTTGTGATATAAGCTTAATATTGAGAGGGTTAGACTGCACTAACTTCTCGACTATCCGTGTGTTGCCGGAACAGTCAGACAAGATGTTTAGCATCTCCGTCTCCTTGAATGAAACCACGAGCATGTACGGCGTAAAGTTCATCGACTCCTACTCCTTTCTCAACTCAAGTTTAGATAGTCTTGCCAAAAATCCTAAAGACCGTGGCCATGACATGCTGCTCCTGAAATCTCATCTCACAAGTCTCGGCTACAGTGACAAGGCTCTGGAACTCGCTACTCGAAAAGGACATTTCTGCTATGAGGTCATCAAATCGGATTCTGTGCTGGACCTAAGTGATATTCCATCGCGACAAGACATTTACAGTCAACTTCGAGGTAAAGAAATATCGGACTCTGATTATGCTGAACTGTTTGAAATGTGGCCGGCAGCTAATCGCAAGACCCTTCGTGACTACATGATAAATTATCAATAAATCGACACGTTGCTACTGGCCAAAGTCTTCCAAAAGTTTAGGGAGACCATGGTACACAACTACACCCTGGATCCCGTCTATTTTGTGAGCGCCCCTGGCTTTGCAATGCAAACTCCCATCTACGAAGGCAAGATAAATCTGGATATGGTCAATGATATCGATCTACTCAACTTGATTGTCATAAATACAAGAGGTGGATTTGTGACGTTGACGGAGGGTCTTACCAAGATAAGCAATTCCCGATGCAAAGACTTTGACTCTGAACTACTTGTGTCTTCAGCACCAATGTGGGACTTGAACAGTCTTTATGGTGGATGCTTGAATGAGCTCCTTGTGTATTGAAATCCACGAACTCACACCCGAAGAAATTCAAGATTTTGACTTGGTATACGCGGACTGTTCTGACGACTATACTTACATTGTTTGTATCTGTGCCCAAGTCAGCGACAAAGTTGCACGAAAAAGAGACGAGCTGCCACTACTGCCACATCACAAAGAGATTAGCTTGAACGTTGTGTCACTCTTCACAAAAAATCTCATGGTAGGGTCGGAACATCTCAGAAACAGGAATCGATCAGATCGTAAGCTGGCTGCTAGTCATTTGCCCCTGATGACTGACTACCTCGTGACCCTGGAAGTATTGCAAGTACTACTCAGACAAGGATTGGAAGTCACCGAGGCTCATCGGATTTTTCAAATCAAACAGGAACCTGGCTCAAGACATCCATATATGTCTTGAGTCTACAAACTCTTTCAAAACATCCCTGTATAAGCTTCTATCAAATAGTATATACGGGAAGCTTCTTTTCAATCTGCTCAACAGAAGTCTAGAGGCAAAGGTCGTGTGCATAGCCATCGAGTACCAAAAGCACCCTGTCAACCCACTTCTGAAAAACTGCTACGTTATCGGCCCAAAACAGTCCGCATGATCCTCAAGCAGATAAATGTCCAAATGGATTGCTCACTCCAAATTGGGTTCTAAATGCTTGAGAAAGCTGAAGCAAAAATCTACAACTTCTTATATGACACTCTGAAACCCAATTACGGTAATAACGTCTCGCTCATCTACTCGGACACAGCCTCGTTGCTGCTCCAGTTCAAAAGTGTGGCCGACATTGAGACGGAAATGCTTAAAGCTTCTCTGGCTGGATACATGGACTTCTCCAACTACCCCAAAAATCATCCCTTGTACGATGAATCAAAGAAAGGACAGCTGGGGCTACTGAAAAGTGAAACCATCAACGGCTACCCGAGTGAAATCAGTTGCCTCCAGCCAAAGTGTTACAGTATGTTGCTCGAGTCCGATGTCACAAAATCAGCAGCTAAAGATGTAAATTACCAGACACAAGCTGAAATCAGGCATGAACATTACAGAGACATCCACAACCAGAAAACATACATACACTTTGAGACCATGCACAACATTCGCGCACAAGCATGCCAGCTGCAAACTGTACGCAGTATCAAAAAATGCATCAGTAAGTTTCAAATTAAGCGCTACTATGTTGATGCATGCACATCAACATGCATGCACATGAATTCTAAAAATCCATTCAAGTTGAACCTACCAAAGAGCCGTCTATGGCGAGTACACTCAGAGCAAAAGTACATCCACGTCCTAAGGTTTTATTCTGTATATATTCTTGAGATGTTGATGTGAATGTTACTACGATCTATTTTAAACTGTATCCCGAAAATGCAGCGAGACAGCAAATATAATAAATATGGAACTGTGACATGTTCAATAGATCGGTAGTCATTCCTTGCGCAAAAACCTGGTTTTTAGTTCATAACTCTGTAGATAAATTTGTATTTACGTAATAAACAATGATTTTGGCAATTAGAACTCATCGCAATTCCTCGAATAAATAATACACCAGAGTATGAGCCTGTAGTTTCTCATGGACTGTAGATCACTCATTGGGTATCTTTTACACAAATAAAACCGGCGACTGGTACGCGATTCTTGATGGCGCATTCGTTTAATAAAAAAATGTGTTTAAGTTTTCTTTACTACTTCACTTAACTTATTTAGGCTATCCGCTTAGGAAAATCGCTGTACATTTTTGGAAATTTCAATGATGATCAATTGAAATTGAAATCCAACAATATGAAGCCGATTTTAGGCAGACTCGGGCTGCATCAGCTCATAAAAAGTGCACCAAGAATCACTCCCGAATCCCAAACTGTATTGTATCTGCTCATAAGTAACAATCCGTCTTCCATTATTAACACAGACGTGGAGCCCAATTCTTTCTCGGACCACCATGAAATGAACTGCACCATCAACATAAAAAAAACAAGTATACAAAATAACCTGTCGTACAAAAAGAAATTACACCGCGGATAATTTCAGAGCACAACTAGTGACAAAGGTCGAGATGATAAAACCAATATATTGCACAGATAACGTCACAGAGCGAGCCCAATTACTCACAGACTAGTTTCTCACATGTCTGAACGCTGTGGCGCCAACGGAAACTAAAACAATGAAAAACGTGCCGGTTTAATGGGTTACAGAAAACTACAAAATGTAATTGCACTTAAAAAATATCTCAAACGCAAAGCAAAACGAAGCATCATCACTTGGTTAGAATGATTTCGAATTCAAAATAGAAGGGTCGTAGGAGAAGTCAGGAAGGCAGAAATTAAATACCATCATGAGGAACTAGAACAGTGCAGAAACAATCAAAAAGAAACGTGGAATGTACTGAGAAGAATTGTTCCCTACAAAAGAAAGATCACATCGCCTACTCATCCGAATACTCAAGCAGCTTCAGAGAAGTTTAACAACTACTTCGCTGGAGTTGGGAAACAGGTTTTTGAAGAGGTGACCCAGGAAGCTTATCAAAGATTACAGAGCGACGCAACATATACATGGAGTCCAAATGCTTTCGATGGAGACAGCGAACAAGAAGTAAACGTCAAATGGAAACCAAAGCAAGTATTGCAACAAGAAGTAAAAAGAGCTGTATTTGCCTTTAGGAACACAAATTCTACAGGAATAGATGGTTTAACCCTTCAATATCTGAATGACACCCTTATAGTGTTTTTGCTTTTTATCAGCACAGTTATTAACAACTTCATAGCTAGTGAAACTTTTCCTGAGATCTGGAAGCATGCAATTATAAAATCAATTAATAAATTTGGAAACCAGAATGAACTATCGAACTTTAGACCAATCAGTTTTCCGCCTGTCCTATCCAAGATTCTAGAAAATGTAATATCTATCCAATTGATCGACTACCTCGAATCAAACAAGCTGTTCAATGCCTGCCAGTATGCTTATCGGCGAAAATATTCGACAGAAGACGCACTTATAAGAATCACTGAAGATCTGTACAAAAACTTTGATAAAGGGCAGATATCTCTGCTAGTATTGCTAGACTTATCGAAAGCATCCGACAGTGTAAGTAATACAGTTTTTTTTGGCAAGCTTCGCAACATCGGAGTTGACCCTACTTGGTTCGAAAGATATCTGATAAATCAACAACTATCAGTTAAACTAGATAACGCAACTATGTCAAATTCGGTCACAATTGCCTTTTGGGTCCCTCAAGGTTCGATACTTGGCCCTTTGTTGTTCCTGGTTTTTGTAAATGACATCGACTGTAAATTACCAAAAAAATCAAGCAAAAATGGTAATGTACGCCGATGATGTTCAAATATTGCTTTCCCAAAAGCCGTCGGATCTGAATGCACTGAAAGACGACGCTGAGACACCCTTAACTAATCTGAAATCTTGGTATGATAAAAATGGACTCAAGCTCAACTCTGAAAAAAACAAAATGCATCTTGTTCGGCTCAAACTCAAAATGAAAAGCAGTTCCAACAAATTTCTCTATCAGGATAGGCAAATCTAACATTCATGTTGAAGATAAATTTATAAGTCTGGGTGTATGGTTTGATCCCTTAACTACACTGTGTTATAAGCTGAATGGAACACTTTTGTTATTAAACTCCGCAAAAAATGAATTGGATTTCAAATCAAAATTACTGATTGTCCACGCTTAAATATTTTCTCACATTAACTACTGTCTTTCAATTAGGGGGAAATGCACCAAAATCCAAAGAGAGAAAGTACAACGTTGTATAAATTTTGCAGCAAGAATAACATGCGATGGTAACCACAGAAAACGGGACCACGTAAGTCCTCTCCTAGAAAAATTACAGTCCTCAATATCGACAACAAACAGGCACTACATGAGTCGATCAGAATTCATAAAGATATTCTAGAAAAACATTCACCCGGCAGCCAAAGGCACATATATTCTCGAGGTGAAAAGAACAATCGATTCATAAGAAATAACGATACTCTGCACGTTGAACACAGGAAAACAGAAACTGCCTGTCGAGCTTTTTCGATTACTGGACCAAAATCCTGGAACAATCTCCCAACAAGCCTCAAAAATCTTGAGGCCAACAAGTCTTTCATGAATAGGCTTAATGAACAACTGTTGACCGATCAATTCAAAACGGTAACTCTGCCAACAAACACAAGCTAAATGCATAATACCGATAACCAGAAAATGCATTTCTGTTAATGAGCGACCACCACCACCACCAACCACCACCACCATAACTTTCAACATTGAGACACTATCTAATCGTTTTTACTCAGACGATACATATGTTTTCTATGTTGTTACCGATCACAATTGTCTTTGCCAATTACCATAAGTGGTAACTAGCGTTTTGTCTATTTCTATTAGTTAAATGTTCCAGTCACTTTAGTATAACTAAAATACGAACTCAGTTTTTCGAGGAACGATAGGCAACGTCTAACTTGACGAAGGTTTACTCGGTTTTAATATAATTCATCGGATTATTTCTAACTATCACCGTACCATTTTTGATGATACCATCACTGCCTTATAAGCTAACATTTTATTTGTCTGCTATAACAGATGTATATTCATCCAACTTGTGTACTCCAGCATTGTATTAACTCTGATTGTCAATCATTGAATCATTTCCTAGCGGTCATGAAGTGTGTATTTGTATATTCAATTGTTTGGCGTGTATTTTAGGTATGATTTTTTTTATAACTTATTTCGCCTATCCACCGTTTTAATTATTAATACAACGGTTTGACCCATCCTTACAATATGTTAGTGCTTTTCGATTTTCTCAACCTTTTATTGTATTCATATTTTCTGTATAATTCATGTTATCCATCCATATCTTTGTCATCGTACAATAATGTAGACTACTCATTACAATATGTCAGCACATTTTGATGTCCCAACCCCATGTTCTCGGGACTCTAACCACATGCATGGGTATTTTTGCCACCACATATACTACTTATTTTCCACGCCCATGTATTTCGTTGTTTATCAGCCCCCAAGTATTTTTATTCCTCCACCCAGCGTGTCACTGGTTTTCCCAACGCTATGTAGTCGGCATTATTTTGTCAAAATAGACATTTCTGTATGTGCACAGATGATACTATTGTAAATAATATTTTCGCTCCATGTATTCCAAACCGGCGGCCCCTAGAGATGAGCAGTGATGAATTCAAATTAACTTTCGAGGAACGATAGGTAGCTCCCAGCTTTGACAGAGGCCACTCGACGAGAATATATTTTATTGAATCATATCCATTTACCGTACCATATTTGTTGATACAATCATTGTCACATAAGCTAATATTGTGCTTCCTCTTCTATACCAGAAGTATATTAATTTGGTTTCTGTACTCCAGTATCGAATTATTCTTATTGTCAATCATTGAATCATTTCCTAGCGGTCATGAAGTGTATATATTTCAATGCTATGTATATATTTCATGAATAACTCATATAGTCTATTCACCATTTCATTATTTTATACAATGTTTTATACCCATCTTTACAATATGTTAACGCATTTCGTCATGAAATATGTATATCCAGTGCTATGTATATATTTTATGTAGAATTTGTGTCACCTATTCAACCCTTTAGTATTCATATCTTACCCCATCTCCACAATATGTTAGCGCATTTCGATTTCCCAACCCATGTTCTCAGGATTTCTTAGCTTCATGTGTTGGCAGTTTTCCCAATCCTATGTATTTCGTAATTTTCTCAACCCCATGTATTTCGTGATCGCCCCATCCCATGTATTTCGTGCCAGGCATTCCTGATTCTTACCTCAAATAAGATGTTGGCTGTCGATAATTGATTATAATATTATAATTTATAATCTGTCGCATTAAATCAGAACCAGTGACGAATTCCAAATTGAATTTTCGTTTACGTTAACTCAAACAGTGTTCACGGCAATAAAGCGTTATGTGTATTATTAAAAAAAAACATTGCCAGATGATTGATGTGAAGGATTTAATAATAATTTAATATTTATACTAATTGTCATCCATATATGTAGGTATGTGTGTGCACATATGACTGTGTATTATACTGATTGTCATCCATACATGTAGTTAGGTGTGTGCACATATGAATAGTTATTGTACTGATTGTTCATCCATATATGTAGGTAGGTAGGAGCACATAGGAATGTGTATTATACTAATTGCCATCCATATAAGTAGGTAGGTGTGTGCACATATGAATGTGCATTAAACTGATTTTCTTCCATCTATGTAGGCAGGTGTGTGCACATATGAAGGTGTATTACACTTATTGTCATCCATATATGTAGGTAGGTGTGTGCACATTTGAATGTGTATTTGTGTGTGTACATGTATGATAATTTATTGTGAATTCCATTCAGTTCCATGAAGGTGAGCCAGCAGCACATTAGCGATGAGCTGCGATGTATTCATTTTAAATTTATCAATCACATGCACATGTGTTTCTTATAAGATTTTCAATAACATATCTAGTGAATCATGTTTTGAAACATGAAGTAGCTACAAACCGGCCGCCGACAGATGTGCTGTCATAAATTCACATTATCTCTCGTTTCGCTAATTCAAATAGCGCATATGAAAACTAAGTTTGATGTATTATACCTAAGTATTAAAAACCCATTGCTAGACGATGGAAACAAATGATTTAATAATAATAATAATAATAATTGTAAAAAAAATTTGAACAAGTCTATATCTTTTCTTCCTAGGTCGCATTGACTAGCACACATAGCTGGCTCTAAGACACAAATTGTAAATCGAAGGGCTACTCTAATTAAAATATCTAAGAGGGTTAGATTGTGTGAATCTGTTATACACGTCTGAGTAGATTACTTTTTGAGCGTTTTAGCATTCATTCGTGTTACGCTCAAGATTATTTTGTGTTAAATTTTCATACGTATAAAATAATTAATTTTTTTCAATTATTCCCCGACAACTGTCAAAACCATGGTAGCCCATTTCTTTTCCTGTTACTTCATGATTATTTGTGAAATTTATCTACATTTCAGCTGCTGTTTTGGGCATACCTTATCTGAAAAATTGTAGTTGTGTGCGGCTCCGACTAATGTATACACATGTGCGCGCCCCTAGCCATCCCACGGTCATGAGTAACTGATGCTGCTCTCTACCACCGCCCTCATTTCCAATGCCTCTCCTCCCCTGTTAAGTTTAGGACTCATTCCGGTTCTTCAAGTAAATTGCACCGTAGTATAAGCCTGTCGACCTTATGGACTGCAAATTCCCCATCAGGTACTTCATACACTAAAAGAGATTGGTATATCGTTTCTGCCTATGTCTCATCAACCTTCGCAAATAGGAGGCTCTGAGGAACATATGGTAAAGTGAACGACAACTCAAAAATTTTCAGTTGAGATAAATGATTGAGTATTTCTTTCCGAATTTTCAAGTTTACGCTATGACAAATCTCTTTTTGGCCAGTCAACATTTATTAAAAAATTTAGCCACAACATTAGTCCCTCTTGTTTGAATTATTTCTAAATATTAACAAAGTTTTGGATAATTTAAACAAATTGCTATATCCTAGAACGTAAATACTTGTTGCAATTTCCTTCTACTAAGAAAATAATATCATGTACCTGCGTCGTCCGATTGAGTTTATATCAAACAGCTTTGCGTAGGCTTAGTCAGCATTTATTGAAATTACTAGCTAATTATTTGTCTATGACTATTTTCTGAATATACTGTTTTTATTATTTAAAAAAAGCAAGTAGGAATGTCGCAGTAAAATAGATTGGACCAAGATTGAAATGGTTTTGAACGATTGCACAAAGATTTATATGTGTTTGAACGATAAGCAATACCCACAAACGATTCTGCACAATATAACGTCACGGGTCCTCCTCTCAACGCGGAGCCCTAAAATAACAAGCTAATAGGACACTCTCTAAGCCATTCCAACATCGAACCCTCTAAGAAGTCCACTTCACTGAGATTCAACTTTGAATTAAAGACATGTCACCCCACAGCCACACTGCCAGCAGAAGCAAATCCTGCTGCATGTGTTATAGTGGAACATGCGAGAAATGCGCATGTGCCAATAATAACAGAGGCTGCATATCATGCTGAAGCTAAAAATGCACCCATAACCAGCAAGCCTATAAACATAGAGCTGCCGCATTGCCCACACACTCCGGTGGCAAACGCATGTGCCCCAAAACGCGATACAGAGAAGCCAACCCTCTCCCACAGGGTAGCTCATTCAGTGACAGATACTCACCCAACGCTGCTGAGCTCTCCATCTTCCATCCCTTGTACATCTGAAACTGAGTCCATAAATCTCATTTCTTCCTCCGATACAGAGCCTCTAGTCGCCACATCAACAGAAAAATCCGCACCAGCAAAGTCGGCTCACTGTGAAGCATCAGGCACCAGCACCGGGTCAACAGAAATACCAAGGCCCCTAAGACAATACTCATTGGTGATATCCTCATGAAAAATGTACTAACGTCCGACCTTTCAGATGGATGCACTTTTGGAAAAAGAAATATAATGATTATGGTGCTCTGTTCAAAATCATTGGAAGCGCAAATCCATTCAAAAATTACATTATTGTGCTCACGGACTACGTCGAAAATGAGGTAGTAGTCAAAATAACCACCGCAATTTTAACGAAAAATTAAATGCTAAGACGTACATGGCAGAACCCCTCAATCTGAAAACAATGGAACAGAGGTGCCGTTTCATGAGTCTTTGCCACTCCTTGAGGCTCAAAGTTATCCCAACAGGCAAACTAAGAGACGAATCCACTGGTGCCCCCGACGAACGATTGTTTCATTCGGTGAATGCTAGTCTAAACAATAGTGGGATTATCAAATTCTTCAACACGCTAGCCATTTACGCTCATCAGAGTGTTGAGGTATTGCCTTCCCTATACTATAACAATGTCAGAACCAAGCAATAATTACTCTGGTCTTCTTCCTTCCTCTACTTCCCTCCATCGTATGGCCATCATCTCGTATCATCACCCAATCACACTTCAGCAAAGGACATCTACTTGCAGACAACTCACATCCTAGTGCCCTCTCATCACCCCCAAACTAAAATTCCAACAAAATCACCAATTAGTGACTCCTTATCATCCCCACACAATTAGCTCCCATGCACGGCCTTCTCAACACGGTCGCAGCAATAGCGTCCCCTCAGCGTTTCCTAATTTCTTCTCCTACCCTCCCCCCCAATCTACACTACTCACAAAAATCCGTCCAACTATGCTTGCAGCACAGCCCCAATCCTCCCCTCTCGCTACCATTCCCTTAACTCAGCCAAAACTTTGACTCTACCTATTCCGCTAATCCCTCCCATATAATACCCCCCTCCACCCATTCTTTTCTTAAGCTCCCACTCTCGTTACCACTCCCTACCCTCAACCCAAACTCCAACATTAACTATCCGGCAATCCCTTCCATATATTACCCCCCTCCACCCGTTCTTTCCTCAAGCTCCCCTTTTCGCTTCCATTTCCTCTCCTCAGCTCACAATCTAACTTTACCTATCCCGCCAATCCCTCCTATATATACCCCCCCCAATCCGTTCTTTCCTCAAGCTCCCACCGTCGCTACCAGTCTCTAACCTCAACCCAAAACCCAACTCTACCTTTCCCGCTAATCCCTCCCTTATATTACCCCCCTCCACCCATTCCGTCCTCTAGCACGGTTCAGCCATCCTCAGCCATGCCTCTCTCTAATCACCTATTTAATTTCATTTCCCTTGTTTCTGGTCAGTCTCCGCTGCTTCAACCCACCCTCAATAACGAAGAACAAAGCCGAAAGCAAGGATATCCCAAACATACAAACAATGCCACTCTAGAATTAGCAAGCAGATGCTTAGATAATATCAATAAGAGTGTTACTGAAGAGCATATTCAAAATTTAAATAAGGGTGGCGTTGTTGACACAAAAAACAATAAGCCGGATGAACGAATGCCAATGCAGGTGACGGAAAATTTGCAACAACTCCCCAGGAACACCAATATCGACACCATTCTCAATGATTTAAGATTAAAAAGACAATCAACACAAGCAGACGGACATTGTATGATTCACGCGGCGAAAGGATCCTTAGTAAAACAAACAGGACATAACGATAAAAACATCTTAAAGGTGATAAAAACCAAAGCAATGGTGAATCAATCAACTACATAGAAGATTACGAAGCCTTCACTATGTATAAAAAAGATGATAGGTTCCTCTCCGAAATAGAAAAGTATTTTAAAAACAAAGAGTACGATAGCAGTTTTGGCGATCTACTCCTTGCAATTCTCAGCAACGCACTCAAAATACAAATCACAATCGCAGATGAAACGAACCCAAACATTGTAATAGAAACTGTAATTAATCCGACCAACCTTAGGAGTGATGAAACTGCTCAATACTCTATATTTGTGGCCAAGAATGAGGACCACTATAGTAGTTTTGCACCAACCCACCCTCTGGAGCCACATTTCAAACCGCAAAATATTGTAGCGAAGCGTAACAAGCATTCTGAAACAAATGTGCAGTGTTCTAATCGGTATTCTCCTTTGCAATATGAATATAATACATCCATATTCGATGAAGAGATGCCTCTGCAATTATCCCAAAGTGACACCAACTGTCGTGTAAGTAAAAACCAATGACTAGAGGCACAAACTGTTCAATCTGGGAGCAGCAGCCACCCCTCAGCAACCACGTCTGTAAATACCCATCAAAACCTAAATAATATCGTGATTAAACATATGAACGTCAAAAGCTTGAAAACCAAGATAGATCACATCAAAATGATGATGAAGGAAGACTCAATTGACATTCTATGTCTGACTGAAACCTGGCTAGAATCTGACAATGTTTATAGAAAAGATAGAGAAAGGAATGGAGATACCACTCCTCAAGTAATACTTAACGACAGTAATGAAGTTGATGCCCTTTGGGTTAACATCCATTTGCGAAAAAACAGATCGTTTGTTGTCGGTTCTCCTTACAGACCACCCAAAGCAAGTGAACAGTCTTTTCAATACATCGAAGAAATATTTCGAGGATCGATCTGCTTAGGAAAGACCCTGTACATTTTGGGAGATTTCAATGATGATCAATTGAAATTGAAATTCAACAATATGAATCCGATTTTAGACAGACTCGGGCTACATCAGCTCACAAAAAGTGCAACAAGAATTACTCCCGAATCTCAAACTGTATTGGATCTACTCATAAATAACAATCCTTCTTTGATTGTTACGACAGACGTGGAGCCGAATTTCAATGATGATCAATTGAAATTGAAATTCAGCAATATGAATCCGATTTTAGACAGACTCGGGACACATCAGCTCACAAAAAAGTGCAACAAGAATTACTCCCGAATCCCAAACTGTATTGGATCTACTCATAAATAACAATCCTTCTTTGATTGTTACGACAGACGTGGAGCCGAATTCTTTCTCGGATCACCATAAAGTTAACTGTACTATTAACATCAAAAAATAAAATAAACAAGTATACAAAATAACCTGTCGTTCAAAAAGAAATTACACTGCGGATAATTCCAGAGCACAACTAGTGACAAAGGTCGAGATGATGAAACCAATACATAGCACAAACGTCACAGAACAAGCCCAATTACTCACAGACTATCTTCTAACATGTCTGAACGCGGTGGCGCCAACGAAAACTAAAACAATGATAATCATGCCAGTTCAATGGATTACAGAAAAACAGCATAACGAAATTGCACTCAAAAAATATCTCAAACGCAAAGCAAAACGAAGCATCACTTGGTTAGAATGATTTCAAATTTAAAATCGAAGGGTCAAACGAGAAGTCAGGCGGGCAAAAATTAAATACCATCATGAGAAACTAGAACAGTGCAAAAACAATCAAAAAGAAACGTGGAATGTACTGAAAAGAATTGTTCTTTACAAAAAAAAGATCACCACACCTACTTATCCGAATACTCAAGCAGCTTCAGAAAAGTTTAACAACTACTTTGCTGGAGTTGGGAAAGAGGTTTTCGAAGAGGTAACCCAGCAAGCTTATCAAGAATTACAGAGCGATGTAATAGATACATGGAGTTCAAAAGCTTTGGATGAAGACAGCGACCGAGAAGCAAATTCCAAATGGAAACCGAAGCAAGTATCGCAACACGAAGTAAAACGAGCTGTATTTGCTTTGAGGAACACAAATTCAAAACGATTAGATGGGTTAACCCTACATTATCTGAAAGACAGCCTTTTAGTTACCTTGCCTTATATCAGCACAGTTATTAACACCTCCATAGCAAGTGAAACATTTCCAGAAATCTGGAAGCATGCAATCTTCAAAGCAATTCATAACTCTGGGGACAAGAATGAACCATACAACTTTAGACAGATCAGTCTTCTGCCTGTCCTATCCAAGATTCTAGAAAAGGTAATATCTATCCAATTGATTGATTACCTGGAAACAAACAAGCTCTTGAATGACTGCCAGTATGCTTATCGGCGAAACTTGTCAATAGAAGACGCACTTATGAGCATCACAGAAGATCTGCACAAAAACTTTGATGAGGGATAAATATCTCTGCCGGTATTGCAAGCCTTATCGGAAGCATTCGACAGTGTAAGCCACTCAATTCTTTTTGACAAGCTCCGCAACATCGGAATAGACCCTACTTGGTTCGAAAGTTATCTGATGAATCGGCAACAATCAGTTAAACTCGATAATGCAACTATGTCAAATTCGGCCACAGTTGCCTTTGGGGTCCCTCAAGGTTTGATACTTGGGTCCTCGTTGTTCCTGGTTTTTGTAAATGACATCGACTGCAAGATACCAATAAAATCAAGCAAAAATGGTAATGTACGCCGATGATGTTCAAATATTGCTTTCACATAAACAGTCAGATCTGAATGCGCTGAAAGACGACACTGAGTCAGCCTGAACTAATGTGAAATCTTGGTATGATAAAAATGGACTCAAGCTCAACTCTGAAAAAACTAAAATGCATCTTGTTCGGCTCGAACTTAAAAAGAAAATCAGTTCCAATTAATTTCTCTATCAGGATAGGCAAATTTGACATTCCTGTTGAAGATAAAGTTATAAAACTGGGGGTATGATTTGATCCCGATCTTTCCTCCAAACACCACGTAACTACTCTGTGTTCCAAGTTGAATGGAAAACTTTCGTTCCTAAACTCTGAGAAAAAATCCTTGGACTCCAAATCAAGATTACTGATTGTCCACGCTCTTGTATTATCTCACATTAACTGCTGTCTTTCAATTTGGGGGAATGCACCAAAACTCAAAGAGAAAAAGTGCAACGTTGTATAAATTTTGCGGCAAGAACAACATGCGATGGTAGCCACAGAAAACGAGACCACGTAAGTCCTCTCCTCGAAAAATTACAGTGGCTCAATATTAACAACAAACTGGCACTCCATGAGTCGATCAGAATTCATAAAGATCTTCTAGAAAAACATTCACTAGGCAGCCAAAGACTCATTTATTCTCGAGGTGAAATGAACAATCGATTCACTAGAAATAATGACACTCTGCACATTGAACACAGAAAAACATAAACTGCCTGTCGAGCTTTTTCGATCACTGGACCAAAATCCTGGAACAACCTCCCAACAAGCCTCAAGAATCTTGAAGCCAACACGTCCTTCACGAATAGGCCTAATGAACATCTATTGCCCTATCCATTCAAAACCGTAACTTTGCCCACAAACACAAGCTAAATGCATAACACCAGTAACCAGAAAATGCATTCTGCAATCAACCACCACCATCCCTCTCAACATTGAGACGCCATCTAATCGTTTTTACTCTGACGATACATATGTTTTCTATTCTGCTACCGATCACAGTTATCTTTGTTAACTAGCGTTTCGTCTATTTTTATGTTTCAAATGTTCCTGTTGGTTTTAGTATAATTAAAATACAAACTCGTTTTTTTTTCGAGGAACGATAGGCAGCTTGTAATTTTGACAAAGGTTAACTCGATTTTAATATCATTCATTGAACTGGTTCTAACAATTACCGTACCATTTTTGATGATACAATCATTGCCTTATAAGCTAATACTCTACCTTTTCTTCTATAAAGGAAATAAATTTATCCGACTTGTGCACTCCAGCATTGGATTATTCTTATCCATTGATACTTTGCTGTAACTGGTTAATATATCTCCACACATATCACAATTGCCCCTGCCAATTACCCTTGGTGTTACCTAACGTCTCATCTATTTCAATGTCTCAATCTTTTTAAAGCGTGCTCTGTCTGTCAATGAATAAAATGTAGCCGCTCTCTCCTTCACAGAAGAAAATTCGATACAAAAATAAATTAATTAATGAATTCTACCATTAACCGTACCATTTTTAAGTTGCAATCGCCATCATACAAGGTAACAATCTTCTCTATTCATCTCTTGGAGAAATCCGTCCATCTGAGTTTTGTACTTCCCCACTGAATTATACTGATGGTCGTCCATATATGTATGAAGGTATTTACGCGTATATGTGTGTATTTGTATGTGTACATGTATATGTATTTGTATATATATGTACGTGCATGTTTATGTATACTTGTATGAATATATAGGTGAGGGTATATATTTAAGGGTATATTGTGTATTCCATTCGGTTCCATGAAGGACAAGCCAGCCGTCTACTAGAGATGAGCGGGGATGTATTCATTAATTTTGGATTCATCAATCCCATGCCAATGAGTATCTTACTTAAAAATATAGCACATATTTTGGAAACTGTTTTGCAACACGAAGTAGTTACAAATCGTCCGCCGACAAGAGATGTGCTGTCACAAATTCATTATTATTTCTCGCTTCGCTAATTCAAATACAGCATTTTAAAAAATAAGTTTGATGTGTCAGACCTAAGTATTGAAAACCCATTGCCAGACGATGGAAATAAACGATTTAATAATAATGAGATATTGTAACCATGCTACTATGGAACTATAAAATAAATAAATGAATATATACCTGAGTATATATGTTTCAGTGTCTAGACAGAGCATCTATTGTTGTCTACAAGCGGTTTGTTGTCAGTATGACGAGGGACACAGTGCAAGATGTTGGAAACCCGACAATTTTTGCGTCTACGTCTCATTGCTTGGCAGCAGTCAAATGTACCAAAACAACGCATTTTCAAGTTTTACTAACAACATTTTATCCAGGAAAACAGATACAGTGAGAGTGAGCCGTCGGACTTATAGAAGTATTCTATTATGAGTGATTCAATAAAAAAAACGATGAACAATCCAACATTGTATTCTACGTAGACTATTTTGATGATAAAGATGAAAGAGTCGGGCATGAAACTGCTTTGTTTGTTCCTATCGAAAAAAATAGTTCAGGAAATACATTGGAAGAACACAGCTCTGAGCTAGAAATCAATGTCAGAAAAAGTCTTGTGTGAAAAAGAATCGTATGAGATGAAGGAAAATTTGTTTGAATATGATAGTGTCACACAACGCATAAAAGTACCAAGCTTAGACTCTACATAAACATGCCCCAATTCAATTATACTGATGCTATGGTGAATTGGCACTATGTTGGAGATAGATCGACTGACTTATTGGACGAAACGGGGTGTAACTTTGATGTCGGTATAGGTACCGTACACTAAAAATGTCATATATGAACAAAAATGTACGTTACATAAACGGTTACTCAGATAACGTTTCGCGCAGATTTTAGGACAAAAAGCAAAGATGTCAATGACCTCATTCAAACATTCCTAGATAGGCAGATACTTGGATACTCTATAAAGTAACACACTATTACGTATTCGCAACACTGGGACAACACTCGTAAGCACTGTTATACATTCACTGTAAATAATACATCGATCACAGAACAGCATAACTGCTACGCGAAACATGTTCGACTATGACAGGGAGAAACAGTTATGCCCACCCGGACCACTTGCTGGAGGTAGTGTCCCATCGCAACCAAGAGATAAGCTCCCGTGAAGACCCAACCCTGCACTTTTGAGCTTGACTGGCATTATAACGTATGTGAACATGAAATACTTAAGGTCGTCTTGCGTAGAAACACCCAAAATATTGTTAACAATACCGAAATTCATCTACAATATCACGTATCATAACATTGACACTAGTATAAAATATATATTTAAGTTCACTTTAAATATCTCACCTCTGGAGGATGTTCAAGCGCAGGTCCACTTCAAACTGATGCATAGAAGGTACTGCCACGGCACCGTGATTGGAGCGTGAGCAGCGTCCTAGGAGGCTCTTTCATTAGCTGGTGGAATGGGCGGGGTAACCAGCGTTCGAGGCTGCTCACTCATTAGCCAGTGTGATGGGCGGGCGGGCTATCGTCTGAGGCCCGCTCTCTCGTTGACTGGTTGGATGGGCGGAACAGCCAGTGTCCGAAGTTGCTCTCTCACCCAAGACTGACACCCAAACGTGATGGAACAAGGCTGTTTTGACATTCCTATACGCAGGGTTGTTATGAGGTCCCTACACGCAGGGGCGTTTTGACGACATAACGCGTCTTGGCGAGATCATGCTTATGTTGAAAATCGGTGCATGAATTACTAGAACACTAGAACATCAGCAGGAGTGGGAATGTCACGTTTTTTCGAGCATCGTCTAAAAATTCATATCATAACTCTAGTTATTTCATTGGTAATATTTTTTTCGTTAATCGATCTACAAATATGTTCATATATTTGTATACAAATCACGTGTGATTTTACATTCGTTCATAATATTTTAGCATATATATCAAACGAAAAGAAAAACTTTATGAATATCGTAGATACAGTTAAAATGAATGCAATTGCATCAAAATAACAGAAAACTAATTAAATCTTTGTCATGTTATATTGATTAACACAACAGTGATCGGATCAAGTCGTTAGCAAGGGTGAAAAATTCATCTTAATCATGTCCGGGAATCAACATTCGTGCATCTATGTGTGAGGTTTTACCCGTTACTACTGCATGCAAATTATTATGTAACTTTTAGATTTATTTTCAATACAAATCATCAAATAATATATGTCAGTATTATTCCTAAGCACTCAGAAGACTAGCAATGAAATTGCAGATATGCATTATGACATGCGATGAATTTCTTCACGTATAGAGTTGTCGAAGAATGGAACAAACTTCCAGCGGAGGTTGTAAACAGCAATACAATCGAAGCGGTTAAATCACGGCTCGATAATTTCTATATGAATCGCCAATAAATAGTATCATAGAAACTGCGATAAAAAATACCAAAGACAGCTAATATATGTATATGTAAACATACAATTTATATAACCTATTAACATATATTTATATAAACCGTCCGTCCGTCCGAAAGCTCCGCCCACATCCGAAAACTCCGCCCACACCAAAACAGGTTCTGATCTCCACCCGCCTGACTTCGACCAACCACCTCCCACCGTTATTTATTCATATCCACTTTCTTCGTATTTGCGTTTCATTGGCCCATATATCTACTCCCGAATCACCCCCGAAAGTGAAACTGCCATCGACTTATCCATATGCTCCTACACTCTGGCACCCAAACTCGTTTGGGGAGTTCTGCCTTCAACACATGACAGCGACCATAACCCAGTCATCATATTGCTTCTCACCAACCAAGCAAGAAACCCTGCCCCACATGAACTTCGATTCAACTACCGGAAAGCCAGCTGGGAGGAATACTCGGCACATATCGCGTGGAGCGATATGGATGGCATCCCCGAAAACTTTTCGGAACACGACCTTGTTGTCCACCTATACGAAAAGTTTCAAACTGCAGCCGAGGCAAGCATTCCCCCATTTGAACCTTCAATCTTCTTCCCGAAACCATGGTGGTGCCGAGAGGTACAGGAAGCAAGAGATTAGCGTGAAAGGCTATACAATGCCTACCAACGTGCACGGTCTCCCAGGAACCGAATAGCGTGGAAAAGGGCAACTGCTGTACAACGAAAACTTCGAGTGGAGAAGAAACGAGAAAGCTGGGCTCAGTTAGTCAACACTATTAAGCGAAACACCCCCCGCTCTCAGGTGTGAGAAAAAAATTGACATATCCAGGTAAACCTCGAGCGACCTTTACACATTCTTTCAGACGAAGGCAGAACTTATTCTTCACACGCGGAAATCGCAAACAAATTAGCTCAGGCTTTCAACCAGATATCGCAATCAACAAACTACACTGCTGCGTTCCAACGGGGAAAGGGATTGTGAGAAAGTGAACATCTTGACTTTACTTCTGGAAACGAAGAGGCCTACAACAATCCTTCTCCCGCTACGAACTAGTGCGCTGTAGGCCATACACGTGAAACCTCACCCGGGCCTGACTGTGTGCACATCAACATGATCAAGAATCTCCCCGAGAGCGCCCGTGAGCACTTACTGAAAGTGTTCAACACAATGTAATCAAACTCCTTTTTTCCCGATCAATGACGAGAATCTGTAATTATCCAAATACCCAAACCTGGGAAATTCCACGGTGACCCCAGGAACTACCACCCCATTGCCCTAACTAGCGTCCTCTGTAAGACTATGGAAACAATGATTAACTCACGTCTCGAAGGCTACTTTGAGATGCACGCATGCCTCAACAATATCCAGTGCGGCGGCCGCAAGCGCCTCGCCACGACGGACCACCTTGTACGACTGGAATCTTACATTAGACGGGCTTTTGTTCCAGGGAAACACGTGGTTCATATATTCTTCGACGTTGAAAAATCATACGAAACTACTTGGAAATACGGAATCATGAAAGATCTCCACCGCAAATGCCTGAGAGGACACCTACGACGTTTCATCCATAAATTTCTGCAAAACCGTACCTTCAGGGTCAAAGTCGGCGACACCCTGTCATCATCGTTTTCTCAAGAAATGGGAGTCCCCCAGAGGAGCGTCCTCAGCGTCACACTTTTTGTCCTCAAAAATAGACCAGCCGACATTCTCCCGCGTGATGGAAGACTCCTCTCATCACTATACGTGGACGATCTACAAATAAGCTGCAAGCACTTAAGCCTTCTAACGATTCAACATGAACTCCAGAAATGTCTAAACCTAGTTTGAAACTGTGCGTCCTTAAACGGATTCCGCTACTCGCCTACCATAACTAAAAGCATAAACTGTACCCTTGTACCCGGCTTACATCTGAAACCAGACCTAATGCTGCATAACACTCCGTTAGTATACGAGGAATCAATAAAATTCCTTGGTCTTGTGTGAGACCCTAAACTCACATGGTGACCTCATATTACAGCCCTGGAGACTCGCTGCAAAAAGGCAACCGGACTTATCCTCTTTGTAACATCCATGAAATTCGGAGCCGATATGGACACCGGCATTACATTATTCTGAACAATAATACCCTCGCGCATTGACCATGGTGCAATTGTTTACGGTTCAGCAGCCAAGAGTACCCTTGAACCCCTCTCCAACATCGTAAGTAACGGACCTTAGTATCACAACCGGTGCGTTCCGTTCCACACCTATCGAATCCCTAAGCGTGCTCGCTAACGAGCTTCCTCTTCCGCTCCGGAGGGACAAACTCTCACTACAGTACCATTTTAAGACAAGGAGCTACATCAATAGCACAGCACTCAGTGACGTCACCGACATTCTTGATAAACTCCTCTTTGCGGCTAAAATGAACACATGCTCACCTTTTTTCTCTACGTGTGGACAACTTACTGACCTCGCTGAACATCAGTCGCATAGCAATAAAGCGTTCATTCTCCTACCGAATTTTTCAAATCAACACACCAACCTGGATGATCAGCCCACCACTGGTCAACCTAGATTTGCAAATGTACCCCAAAGCAGAAACCCCAAGCAACACGTACCGCTGAGAATTCTCACAACTACTTGATGAACAATACTCCGAGCACTGTCATATATGCACTGACGGCTCCAAAACATCGGACGGAGTGGGAGCTGCCGCCTTAGGCGAAGGGAAGTCGCGTTCGGCTACCCTACCCCAAGAGGCCTCTATATTCTCTGCTGAGCTGCACGCACTCGAATTGGTCATCTCCATTGCAAAATGTGACCGCCTCCCAAATATGTTTTATTTTCAGACAGTCTGCGTGTTCTCACCCAGCTGAAAATGGTGTACGCTGATCACCCTGCCCATAGAAAAATGCAACACGACCTATTCACGATGTCCGAGACGGGCCAAGCGGTTGAGTTCTGCTGGATCTGGAAGTAGCTTATATAACTACGAAACGCGGATGTGAAGGAATTAGATAGGGATACAAGAGCCGAGAGCGAAACGCAGAATTGAAGGAATTAGATAGGCGTTAATAAGGGCCACCAAATTGCGGATGTGAAGGAATTAGATAGGCGATAATTAGGGACTACAAACGCGGATGTGAAGGAATTAGATAGGCGTTAATTAGGGGGCGCGAAACGCAAATTAGTGAAGGATTATAGATAGGCGATAATTAGGGACTCCATATATGCTTTTGTGAAGGAATTAGATGGTTCTTAATTAGTGACTCCATGAATGCTTCTGTGAAGGAATTAGATTGGCGATAATTAGGGACTACATACATGCTTTGTGAAGGAATTAGATTGCCGATAATTAGGGACTACATATATGCTTTTGTGAAGGAATTAGATGGGTCTTAATTAGGGACTACATATATGCTTTGTGAAAGAATTAGACGGGTCTTAATTAGTGACTCCATATATGCTTTGTGAAGGAATTAGATGGGTCTTAATTAGTGACTACATATATGCTTTGTGAAAGAATTAGACGGGTCTTAATTTGGGACTACATATATGCGTTGTGAAGGAATTAGATATAGATGACTAGATCTTTGAACCTTTTATCGAATGTGTTTGTTAGGAAGTATGTTATTTGTTAATGTGTCTGACTCAAGCGCTGCATATCTCGGACATTGTAGTTTTATGTTAAGACAAATTGATCTTGTGGTCAAGTTAGTTACTGATGATACATAGAGATACCATGAACGCAAGTTTTTTGTGAGTCGGCCGATGTATTTGTTAGGATGTATGTTATTTGTTAATGTGTCCGACTTAGTCGTCGTATTTCTCGGACATTGTAGTTATACAGTACTGGAAAAATTATTATGGATTTTTGAGATTTTCGGTATTTTTACATAAAAAGGTGAAATAAACACAATTTATGTATTG